>WTXV02067472.1:0-11882 GCA_009823435.2 Nymphicus hollandicus
GGAAAGTAGACTGACAGGTGTAATACAAGTCAGACAAAATAGCACAGTAAATTTATATGCTGCATTGAAATTCTCATTAGTAATAATGAGATATGCACTTATAATCCATGATCTGAAAATGTACTCCAGAAAATCCAGGCAGAATAAATGATCAGAAAATTTTGCTAAGGGTAATTATTCTTAGTTCATAACTTTGGGGGCAATTTTGTGAGAGAGGAAAAGTCAGACACCTGTACTTAACGCATGCAAGTGGACCTTTTTTTTAAAATTGGGCCCTTATTGGATTTGTTTCCTAAAATATTTTACCCAAGGGTTTATTTCCATTCCAACAGTATAGGGAAATCTTAATCTTTACACAGTTCTTCATATTAGCTTTTTATTAGCATTCATATTGGCATTAGTCTGTTCTTTATTAATCAAAGTGTGTCTCTTGAACACGCCCTGACTACTGTTTATACCACTAAAGCTGTCTGAGAATAGTAGAAAATTACATGCTGAAATTATAAACATTTTCCCATTAAGTACAATATAACAACAGACATAATTTTGAAGTAGGATCCATACTTCATTCAGCACCTTCACTGCAACATAAAGAGGCAAAATCACAGATGTCAGGTAGAGACACTGGGAGCTTTCAAATCATTTGCTTAAATCAGATGTGCAAATCTACAAGATGGTTTTGAAAACACAACTCAAAGAATCTGTCTCAAATCCAATAATAACAAGACATTAATAATGAAGGAGAGCTTAACAGATCCACAGCTGCTGCCTCACAGGTCTGTGTCTCTGCTAAAGCTGCAGTGTTTAATAGAAAGAAAACATGATGGAATTATGCAATTAAAAAATTATTTTAAATTAGTTTGTTTATCCTTTTAGAAGATAGGGAACTACCTGGAAGGTGTAGAGTTATAAAAGGTGTAAAAGTGTAGAAATGTGTGGTGGAGGTGAGGTTTTACTTAACTTCCCTGGAAGAAGTAAATATTCTACACTAAAATCAAGCTGTCTAGGGAATTCAATTTGTTATATCTCCCAGCGTCTCTCAGCATCACCTGCAGAGCCAGACTTACTCAATGTTTTATCTTCTTCTGTCAGAAAAAAGAAAAAGTGACTAACACTAATTCTATGGCACAGCACACATGACTTTCACAGATAAATTCTTATCCTGAGCAATCAGACTCCAGAGAAAGTATCAAAGCAACCAACAAATAGCTGTACATCAGCCAATGTGGGAGTACTGCAAGATCATGAATGTAGAATACACTTGAAAATGCTATTTTCACAGGGTGTGTATACTCTGAGGAGGCCGAGATCTCTGTATGTCCTAAATCTGACATGCCAGCATAACAAGTTTTATTTTAAATAACACCTGTATCACCTACTTCATCCTGAGCTTCCAACACAGCCCTTAACAACACTTATGTCCCTACCACCTCACCTCCATTATGAACAACTCCGTGGCTCAACACACAGTCCAACAAAGTCCCCTGACAGCTCCTTACTCTCCCTATTGATTTCTCCTGATTTCATTGTGCTGTAATCCTGTAACAGGCTCATGAAACCAAGGGAGAACAACTGAGGGAGATGAGGCATGGCATCCAGCTTATCCCAGACACTACAGTGCCCAAACTTGTGTGAAATATGGGCCTGGATGAGGCAGCCTTTAACCACAGGGAACATGACTGATCTTATGACAAAGACATCTCTTCTGTTCTAAGTAAGCACCACCCATCAGCAGAGATGCTCATTGTCCTTCTGATATGAGATTATCAACCAGGAGCCATTAATTCCAGGATGTAACAGGGCTTTGAGAAAATTCAAGCTTTTATTTGAGGTGACTGAAATCTAACATGTGCTTAGATGTGAGACATTCCATTTTGGCATCATCAAGGGATTGTCCCACTATTGTTGTCAGGGTCAGTAAGGGAATAAGCTCTTTTAGAAAAGTGCGGTCAGGAGACTCCAGGGTATAGCAGAACCAACCCTTTAAGTTGAAGTCAACACTTATTTTTAAATCAAAGTTTAGTTCTATGGAACTTGAAAAATGCATTTTAACAACAGAAATTTTGCTCTGCATTTGGTATGTAGACAGAAGACATTTTTTGAATGTTTACACCTGCTGGGGTCTTAGGGCTTAGAGCCTAAGAAGTCACAAAGAGATCTGTTTCATTCATCAAAACCTGCTGCACATTTGAAAATATATGTATGTCTTATGCTGCAGGTCTCCATGTGCATCATTGCTTCATTGTGTTTGAAATGTACAAACCAGCTCAGCATTTGCTTGTTTGTTTGTCTGTCTGTTTGGCATTTTGCCATCTAAATCTCTTGGTTTTCTTGTTTTCTTTTGTGAAATGACATAATTACAGATTAGTGCATTTTGCCATTCAAGATTGAAGCAATTCAGGCTTCATTTAAAGACCTAAATTGCCCTTTTATGTACTTACATACAGTAAGTACATTTGTTCTGTCTGGAGAGATATACTATACTGATTAGCTCTACTGATTTCCTGCCTCCTTTTCTTTGTTTTTGGTTACCTTCATTCCTTATGTACATGGATGGGAAAGAATAAAACAAACTATTAATCCAAAGGATGGGCATTATATAGAAGTAATCTCATTTTGAGACTAAAAAAAAAGAAAAAAACCTTTCCATTTCACTCAGTCTTACTTAGAAAACCCACTTTTTTCACTCCATTTCCATGACAATATTTTAAGCTACCAGAGTATGGGGGAGTGTAGAAACTAGACTGTACCTATGGCTGAACACAGTTTCAATCACTAAACGCTTCCTTCCTTTACTAATATGTATCCTCTAATAAGGCTCTATTAATGCCCTTCAAGAAAATTCCAATATCTGATATGCTGTTGCATGCTTGGTAAATGTGTTTTACCATTATGTAAGTAAAGACAGAACATCTCTCTTTGCACAACTCAATGATTTAATAATTATTAATGAGATATTATGCCTTTAAACATTTTGGCAGATGATTAAGTGCAAGCTAAATGTTTAACATAGCTTTTAGAGGCTTATATTATGATGCTGCACAGCAACTGAAACTTCATATACACGGCTAAGGCAAATACCATTATAGTTATCTGGGAACTGTTTCTGAGATTTTGTGAAGCAGACAAAATAACAAACTTTGGATGATATATTCAATGTCCTTTGTATATCAGGCAGTTTCACCAAACCAAGGAGTTTTGCATTCTCAATGTATCCATATTGCAAACCTATGTCTGCATACTCTTTACCATGTACACAACTCTCACCTGCAGAATCCTGGCATGCAAGTCCAACGACATTTACCTTCTCTAGATGAGAACAGCTCATCTTCCAGCATGAAGTTAAATGCAGAACTCTCCTGTGAGAGCCAGTCATCTGCAGAATGTCTACAGGCATAAATGCTCAGGAAAACAGTGGCAAGACATTGAGTAACGTGCATCAAACTGAACATGGTGAGCTGCAGAAGAAAGGTTAATGACCTTTACACACAAACATAACATGGTGGTCTGTCATCACTAACTTAAAAAACCAAAAACCTTTCCTTTATAATACTGACAAATATGGTGACTGAGAATATAGCTGGACACTTGGCTCTGAGTTGTGGAGACTCGGAGTTGTCCAAGAATGGTGACAGATACATTAAGAAGCAAACCAACAGAGAGACTGTCTAGGTCATACAGTCTCTGGATTACTAGATTTTTTACTAAAAAAACATGTGAATGAATTGTGTTTTGTTTCTAAGGTAGTTTTCTCTTAAATAGCCTGCCTTCAGACGAAGTACATAGTCCTAGGAAGGCTGGCTAGCCATTGGCTTCTCCTACATGTTACCAGAGAAGAGAAAACTGTAGTTCAGGTATGCTGAAGCAGCCAGGTAAGAAAATTGCACTAAAGCCAATCCAAAGACTGGGAAGGCCACCAAATTTTCCTGGATTTCTGTGATTGTTCAAGATATGACACCTGAAAGAAAGAGCTCTGGAAGATACCAGAGGCATTAAGCATGGAATGACTTGCTGTGCCAACAGAAGTTGAAATGCAGCTCTTTCTTAATTTTAACATCTTCCCTATTCTGGGGCACAAGAACAGAAATTGTGATTGCCAGTAGAATTTAACTCTTATCGATTAAGAAAGACTGCCATCTCCTGGTTTCCTTAAAAACAGTCATCCTTGGAAAAAAGTTGGTTTAGTTAAAGCTTACAGTTGATCATAAAGTTGTACTTGCTCTGAGTCTTTAAAGGAAAATGTCACTGATAATAAAGGACAAGCAAGTGAAGCTCGAAAGGCTAATGCATTATGACTACACTATATAGGTTAAGCCAACATGTGCAATAATTATAACTATCATAGCTTGACACAGTTTATAAAGGCTTGAACTGCAATAGCTCAGAGGCAAGCTACTGAGCATTCTCTTACAGAGAAAGAACTGTCCAAGCTTCCACCAAGTTTCAATCAGAAAAAGCAATATTACATAATAGACTAAGTATTAACCATTCTCATTCTTAAGAATATTTGAACTCCTTTAAATGGCAATCTAAACAGGTCTTAAGAGTAACTTACACTGGTTTTAAGGACATGCAGAATTATGCAAATCAGAAAAGCAGTGTAAAACTATGGATGGAGGAGCATACTAATAATGTCAGGCAAGGGAGAGGTGAGCAGTTGCCACTGTGTCCTTATATAAGCTTTTAGACTTCCAGGTAAATGTATGAAAATGAATGAGACTGAAGAAAACTCAGAAAAATATTGCACTCTGTTCTCCACTGTCTTTTTTTCACTAACAGTATAAGAAACATAGGGCTGCTATTCAAACAAGTAAAATCTGACATCAAATTTCAGGAACTAGCTTTAAAACAATTAAAACCAAACAAACAAAACCCAAAACATAAATGGCACAATAGAATTGAATTAGAAATACTCAGGAAGGTGCTTTTTATGGTGAAACGATGTACACTGGTAAATTAAGAAATACATGTGATGAATAACTGAAAAAAATGTAACCTCAAGCCTTCATTCTCTTTCCTCTTCAACTCTCCAACTAATGGCATTTTTGTGTTAGAGCTCTCTCATAGCTAGGGTGACATCTTGTGTTCATTCCACCCACAAAACGCCACAGATCCATCTCCATCCAGCTGCCATGCACCGAGTGTCCAAAGCTCTATCCCTCCCCTTCAAATTTTATCTTCAAAATAGCTGCAAAGAATTTTAGTAGACCCTATATATATCATTTACTGTCTCAGATGTCATACTCTCTTTGAGTTTAATTGTGACTTTATATTATTTGAATAGAGCTATTTCAAATGAAGGCATGTAAATGATAAGCAATATAGACACACTCCTGAGAAGGAGACAGTAGTATATTTACTAGGATTCTTTAAATTAATGAGGGCACTGTAAAAGGAAAGCCTTTTATGCCTGAGAAAACTATTATTTTAAAGATTATGAACCTGTCAGTCAGTTATAAACTAGCTGCTACACCTCCAGTTTGATTAATCTCTTAATTAATCACTTGATTCTACTTGCAGCCTCTGCAGTATTTTGAAAAACTTTCACTAAGTTTTTTAAAAACCAGGAAAATATTAAAAAATAGATCTTGGTATGTAAAGAAATAATATTGTGAATTTAAATTCTATCTCAATAAAAATGACTGTATCTTACTATCACGTGCAAAACAGGCTGTTTGTCAACTCTTACAAGGGATGGTGAAACACTTGAAACAAACAGCTGTAAACAGCCTCTTAAAATAGAACAGAAAACGTTTGATTATTATTTCACCCAATTCAGAAAAGTAGTTTCTGAGTATCCAAAAAGTATTTTGTAAGTTTAAATTACAAATGTCAGAAACAACTTGTTCTGCATTGCTAAAATAAAATAAAAAAGAATCTAAACTACTCATCTGTGTGCCATGCATGCTTTTACACTACAGTTATCCCCATGATACTCTCCTGCCTGTTTGTACATTACAAATTGTGCACTGCTCTTGTATTATGTATTATTTGTTCTCTCGTTGCCTCTGTGAGGACGAAAATGGGTATAGCACCTTGTTTTCTAGAGGATTTTATTGTTTGCAGTGTGTAGGTGTTAAATATACAATTATTATATTTCTCTTGGAAATGCCAAAGTTTCTTTACAAAAATAGCTATGCAGCTGTAACAGGAAGTTCCACTGTGACAAAAAAAAAAGGGAGGTGAATTTCCCCTCTACTCAGCACTGGCGAGGTGCATATGGAGTACTGTGTCCAGTGCTGGGCTCCCCAGTATAGGGACATGTATATACCAGAGCTAGTTCAGCAAGTGGCCACAAAAATGGTAAAGTGATTGGAGCATCTGGCATACAAGCTGACACTAAGAAAGCTGAGACTGTTCAGCCTGGAGAAGAGAATGTTCAATGTGTATCAATACCTGATGGGAGGGAGTAAAGAAGACAGAGTCTTCTGTGAGCCTCCATACTTGGAGACACTCAAAACTTAAGTGGACAGGGTTCTGAGCAACCTGCTGTAGCTGACCCTTCTTGAGCACGGTAATTGGACTAGGCAATCTCCAGATGTGCCTTGCAACCTCAGTGATTCTGTGATTCTACGATTGCACTGTCTTCTTCATTTCAGAGAGATTTAAGCAGTATTTTGGATAAACTGGGGCCTAGTGAGGATATATTTTGGAGATGAGGACCAAAATACTGACCTTAGCACAAACTTCTGTGGCAAACCAATTCATAATCCCTCTTATTGCAGGGAAGAACATGGCATTTCCTAAATACTGAGGATTTTTTTGTCATAAACATCACATAATCTAGCTGTAGTTACATAGATGGTAATGAATACTGACAGACACGTACTATCTATAAATTACTAGCCTCTGAGTCCAGCTGCCAATGTGGTTGTATTCCATTGCTAGAAAAGGACATAACGAAATTGATTTTTTGTGGGTTTCCAGCCATTAAGTGGGGTAGGCATGCAGCTGATCATCACTGACTGTTGAATGCATCACTTCAGGAAGAGCCCAGACTAGTACAGTAACCTGGACTCTTGCCATCCAGCTCATATGACACACAAAGATTTCATGTTCAACCATGCTAAGGTCTGCAGAGAGGTCTAAAAGAGTGGGGTAAATGGATAAATGAGAAATTTCAAAAAAAAAATAATCACAAATTCCACATGCTATACAAAGTGGTGATGATGCCACTTATAACTGAGAAAATACCTCCAGATGACACAAGGGAGACATTATTTGAAAGCAGCATTAAATAAAAAAATAACAAAAATAACAACAAAAAAAAATCCCCTGTGATTATGATAGGTTAGCTTGCTTTTTTTCAAACACAGTTATCTTACTTTCCTTGTCTTAAACTTAAAGCCATACTTAAATTCCCTCACAGATTCAATGATATGCAATGATACCCTATGGAGATATGATTTGCACCAGCAATTTCTAACCCCCATTAACAATAAGATGCTCTATAAATCGAGTCATTTATTCTCTATGTGATATATCTGTATCTACACTGTTTACATCAGTTCAGGTGTAGGTAACTTTTCTCTGCTAAAGTCCAGATTTCAGAATTATACATGTCAATCAAACTGGAAAATTGATTATTTCATAGAATCATAGAATGATTAGGGTTGGGAAGGACCTTAAGATCATTTAGTTTTAACACCCTGCCATGGGCAGCGACACCTCACACTAGACCATTTCTGCAGACACCTTTTTATCCATTACTTGCATATTTATAGATTTTTTCTTATGTAAGTTAGACACATTTGAAAAAAAGTGGTATCTGATGCTAGAGTTTAAATGAAGTCACTATCCATAACTTACTGCTGTCTGACATATAAATTTGATCTAACAGGGAAAATGATAATCTGTTAAAAAAGAAAAGACACATCTGAAAGTTTTTCCAGTTTTTGGCTGTAGGCAATAAAAGCTCTAGTTTTCTAGATCAAAACTTTCAGCTTTATGGTGCAGAGGTTCATAAATGACATCAGTGGTGGCTTTTCATGTTCAATGTAGACATCAAAAAATCAACATAGACATCAGAGATTCTGCTTTCTGAAAATAAAACCTGTCTGTCTTAATTCAGCTCTGCACCAGAACTCAAGTATCCAAAATGACTGTACACTTTTGTTTCATGATCTTTTCTGGGTGGGATTTTAATACGTTTCATATAGATTATCACCATCTACCTGAAATTATACAACTGAAATCAACAACTATTTTTGTGTTACACTGTTAATCAACAGAAGTTAGTCAATGGTAAGTAGAAGCAAAGATTCTGAATTTGGCTTTAATGATGAATTGTCTTTGGAGATAAAATACTGACATTAACCTTCAGAGATAAATTCAGGGTGTCTAATATGGACTTATTCAGCTCTATAAAGGCTTTGCTAACCCAAAAAATCTACATACCTTCCTTCAAGATCATGAGTAGAAAATTTGAGACATTTTGACAATAACTCAATTACCATTAAGAAAATCCTACTGTTAGTAACGATTGCCTTAGCAATTAAGAATGAATCTATTGGACAGAAATTAGACATGTACAAGAGAGAATTCATATGATATCTAAGAAATGCCATACTTCAGAGAAAAAACATGAGTTAGTGGTTTCAACTATTGTCTAGACCTGTCACAATAAAATTATCATTATTGTCTTTTGAGTCATTTTTTTTTCTGACTTTCCACAATTGCAGCTGGAAGAAGACACAGAGACAAAAAGAAAGAAGCTTATAAAACATGTTTTGAAATTTTCAGAGCAGCACACTTCTTTGCTAACTCTAAGCAATATCTTTTACAAGAATTGAGGCAAAGCAGTGTTGAAGCACATGATACTTTGCCATTTAATGAAATCTGTAATTTTTGAATTCCTATACATAATGCCATGACATCCGTTTACGCAGATGCAAGATCATAATTTATCTATAAACACAACAAAGTTTTCTTTGTGCACCATGCTGCTAATAGCCAACTGACATAGGCAATATATTCTCCTCTGTGGTATCTCACATAACTTCTCAGGACAGTTTATCAATCTGGGACTCGTGCCACACTAATGCAATTTCATGAAGACTTACCAAGTCACCCAGGACCCAACATAGACACTGAGGTGAGTTCTTTATTTTAGTGATTTATCTGACCAGGGTTTCCAGGTCCTAATTCTTGGCAGAGCTGGGAGGTCTGATGACATGATTGAAAGCAAAATAGTGATGATCCTGGGACTGGACTAGTGGTTAAGATACAAATATGTGTAGTTAAGATACAAATATGCCCAAAGAACATCATTTTCTTCTCCCTAAGTGCAAGTATTAGCATCAGTCCCCAGATTTTTAATTCACTCTATCTGCACAATGACCATATTCCAGAAAAGAGCACCACCTGAGTGAAATCTGGATCCAGTAATAAACATAGTCACGTACTCATAAATCAGTACAAACTACGAAAAGCAAACCCGTATACCTGAAAACATATTCACAATATAAGGTAGCCAGGAAGAAAAGATGTCCAGAACCTAAATTATACTGAGGTGGATAAGGAATTTTACTTGCTTGAAATTCAGCCTTGAACAGAGTTCTCCTGGACTTTTGCACCACAAGCCTTTCTTGCTGAGAATGGTTCAGTGTATTTTCAAACACAGCAGATGGAGATGGCAGCTCACAACTTAATAAGCCAGTGGCCAGACCTGTTATCCAGTCTATGAAAGTCTGGACAAGATAATGTGGTTCATATTCTGCAAGACAACGATTAGACAAGAAATTACTTGTTTAATACCAGTAGCTTAAAATATATATATATATATATATATATTATATGCAATTAACGCTTTGAAATTAAATAGTAACCGTTCTGCTGTTAATATTGCGTTACAGCAAGGTGTTGCAGGCTGAGCCTTACACAATTTGCAGTCATTTGGATTCCTAAGAACACAGTGGTTATCGGTTTAAGGTAGCAAAGCGATCTGCTGTAAACTCTTGTACTGTTAGTGCCATCTGCTGGTCAAGCAGGTTATGAAGGGCGAAGCATTCTGCATTCCAGCCTGCAGGAATCACTCTTTGGAAGAGGACCCTAGAAGGAAAAGTCACGCTGCCTGTCACGGGAATCGAGGTGCAGCGGGGAGCTCCAGCTGGCCATCTGGAAAGCGCTACCTAATAGAGCTCCAAGAAAATGTGCCCTGGAAATGACGGCGTCCCGGAGTTGGCCCACCCACTAGCACTGCCAGACTGGTGAAAGTCCAGGGGACCTCCACGTTCTTTGCACCCATCAGGAGGAACAGACAGCAGAGGAGGTGACTACCAAAGATGCAGGACTGCACTGAAGACACGGCTGTGAATTTTATCCCCAGGGTCGGTGCTGGGGATTCTGCAAGCCTGAAAGTTTCACCAGCTTTTGTGCTGGAAGTAGCATGAAAGTTTCATTGCTGCATGCTGCATCCCCAGGGGATGCCAGCAGAGCCAACAGGTGTGGGGATCACCACTTTCAGCCGCTGCCAAGACTTTGGGGCCTGCACGGTGGGGCACACAGCGGTGTCCCCAGCCCCTCTGGCCAGCACACAAGAGGACATGCGGGGTGTCCCCATATCACCTCTCCCGCAGGTACCAGATTTGGAACCGCACAGGTGGATGCCAAGGAGTGCTTCTTTCTCCAGCTTGCAGTTAAACACCTGTAACCGTGAGCAAAGGCAACGCCACCGGTACTGCGGGGTAGGGAGTGTCTGCGGCGGAGACGGCGACCCCCGTCCTCAGGGTAAAACGGGGCGTTTTCCCCCATCGCTGGCTGAGGTGCAGGTGCAGGGGACGGGACAGACGTACGAGGTATTCCCCTACCGGCCGCATCCGGGACCGCAGGCGCTGTCCCGCCGTACCGCTGGGGGTCGCTGCGGGCCTCCCGTCATGCCTCGCGGACGGCTGGGTGTTCCGGCCGGGCCCGTACGCGCAGTGCCGCTGTCCCACGTGTGAAGGGATCGTGGGGCAGTGTGGCGGGATGTCGGCGCTGGTTGTCGCCAGCAGCTTGCCCATGCGGCTGCTCCGCAGGAAGATCCACAAGCGTAACTTGAAACTGCGGCAGCGCAATCTCAAGTTGCGGGCGGCCGAGGGGGCAGGTACGGCAGTGCCGGGCAGGGCCGTTGTGGGGCGTCCCCCGGCTGAGCGCTTGCGGAGCTGTCGCTGACTTTGTGTTTCTTTTTTTTTTCCCTTTCTGCCTCCGAAACGTACCTCCGGCAGGCGAGGCAGCATCGCAGGGCCCTCCGGAGGAGGAGGAGGTGGAGGAAGCGGCAGCGGCTCCTGAGCCAGGTGCTTCGGCGGCAGGCGGGGAGGGCGCGAATGGAGCCGGCCCCCGCGACGGGCAGGAGAAGAAGAGGAAGAAGAAAAAGAGGAAAGCGGCCGCGGCTGCTGTGGAGGAAGGTGGGTTATCTTAACGAATACAGCTTGCCTCACAGGGCTTAGTTATTCTTGGAGACTCACCAAAGCGCTTGCTTTCGTTTTCTGCTCTGTCGGAGATCAATCGGCTGGGCAATGAGAAGGACCTTGCGGTGGTATGGGGTATGCTCTAAAGCCCTGGAGGTCTTCAGTATTGCCAGGTTTACTCCAGTTGTAATATTTGAACTCTAATACATACTGAATTAATAGCAAACAATTGTTGCATAGCATTATGCTTTGTCATATGAAGTATGAATGTTTTGCTTGTTTATTAAGCAAATACGTATTTGCTGTCTTTCAAAGTGGAGCTTTGAGAGATTTGATGGTGCTTTCTGTGCTTGGATGTGCAGCCAGTGTGGCCTTTTAGCAACGCATCCAACCTTTGGCAACATCTATGTATTATGAAACTAAGGCCTACTGGGCAACTAGCCCAAAAAATTGCATCCCTTAAATATTGCTAAATTTGTATCGATTTTTATACAT
>WTXV02067479.1:0-28022 GCA_009823435.2 Nymphicus hollandicus
TGTAATTTATAATAACACATTCTACAATCTGGAGAAATGAAAACTACCAAAATTTTTGGTTTTCTGCTGTGCTTTTTAGATATCTTAAAACTGGCCTCAAAAATTATTAGTTTTCTATTACCATTTCACTTGCAGCATGTTTTAAAAAATATTCTCCCATCTTATTTGTAGGAACATTGAACATTTTCATCTTTCCTTCATCAGTTGCTTTCGATAATATTTCTATTTTGTGTTTTGTTGAAGTGCTTTTTTTGGTCAACCATCTTGAGTTTTTTTATTAAAAGACTTCATTCTTTCTGTACTACTGAATAGGATACAGAAGGAAAGTAATTTTTAGAACAGAATAAATAACTATAAAACTGTAATATTTATCAGGCACTAGAAGAATCAGAAATGTTGTTTCTTGAGGGATGATATGTCCCACAGTTTTATTACAAGCATGCATTCTTTGTAGGATCGAAACCTATGTAATCATGTCTTAACTACTCCCATTTGGTTTACTGTTTGTGTTTTTTTGTTTTTTTGTTTTTTCTAATGCTAACACTTTCTTTTTAAGTGAGTCTTATGTGGTTTATGGTGTTACTTTCTCCTTAATATCTACGAAGCTTGCTAATATTTACATGATCTCTATTTTTTTCCTCAATAAATCTATATCATATTATCAGTTTACATTTTCAGACATAAACACAAACATATATGCTAAATGATTCACGAATACAAATACTTTCTTGTCTTTTTTAAAGAGTTAAAGAGACTAAATAATTTCAAATGAATGCACTAACTGTCTGCTTTTCTGAAAGTAAAAGCCAAATGAGTGGTTAAAAATATTGCAAGTTTGAAAATGCAAATGGTGTTATCCAAATATGCAGCCATATGTCCACAAGACACTCATTTTTTGGAAAATTTGTAAAGCTTTGAAGAAAAAATATATTTAGCGATTCATGGCCCTGCTCCCCCCACCACCTAAATGTAATTAGAAAACAACCACATTAAAATGAAATGTCAGTAGTACTAGTAGTGTTGCCTTTATTGTATGTTACATATTTTTCTTGTAGTAGCACAATTGCTATACTGAAGCCAATTGCTTTAATATGCTATAAAATTCTACGTAAAGATGTGATACTTCTTCATAAACTTTTTTATTTTCTAATAGCTCTTTTTTCTAAACACCTGAGGAGCTAGTAGAGGCTCTTCAGGTTTAGACACTCACCAAAACTCAACATAAATTAGTTTGTGTAATTTATGCTGCAAAGTTTATCTAACCTTTACACAACTTTGCTCTGCTGATCACAGCATCAGTAACAATAGAGGATATGAGGCCAAATCCAAGCGGTTAAACCCCTAACAGGAAAATATCAATTAATCTTTTTCAATGGAGTTGAAGTATGGGTAATCCTCTCATTAAATAGTTTGAACTTTTCTCCCAGTAAACAAAAGAGGGATAATGAGTGATGTGGTCTGACTTGTTTACATGGAGAATCTTCAAGAGGCTTAGGCTCAGCTTCTAAACACAGAGTTCTTCATAGTCACTTGTCACTAATTGCCCTTTTTAAAGACATTTGTGTCAGTTCAGAAATTCCAAAAAGAAAATGTTTTCTGATTTTAAGAGTGATGTTGAAAAAAGCCAATATTTTTATTTGGTAGACATTAATTTCATTGTTTGGAAAATTAATTTCCCAATTAATTAGTTAATGATATTTTATAACTTGCTGAGAACCTTAAAAAATACTGCATTATGTTTCAGTGATGGCTCAAATATTTTAGGTAAACACAGGTCTCAAAGAAATCCTTCAGGGTAGTTCATTCTGACTTGAAACATGAACAGGAAAAAACATATTTTCTGGTTTAATATTTTTACATAAACCCACTGTATTTTCAGAAGTATGAAGTTAATTTATAATATCTTTTGTGCTTGCTTTCTTCTCAAACCCAGGCTCAAGGGTCTGGATTTTGATTTACTTTGCCTAAGAATTCAGATAGAATCAGCCATGTGAGTTTAGTTTTCTGATGCCCTTTCTTTGTTCCTCCCAAGACACATTCTCCATCAGCAAGCTCAGTTATCTTGGAACAAGATGAAGGGTTTTAGTATGCAGATATAAGAACAAATTCAAAACCAGTAAGGTTAAAGAATTTCAGTAGGGTTTTGCTGTGATAATTCAGAACATCAGAGCCAGGGACTGATCATACCAGGCACAGAATATAAATGCAACTTAATAATGATTTCATTTTCAACTGCTTCTCTTAGTCTTAAAAAGTTATAGTAGATATGCAAGAGGTACTAAACCTTTTTTAAAACAAAGAGCTTCTATTTCTACTAATATTTCTCTTATCTGCTTTAAAAAAATAAGTCAAGCAAAGAAATACACGTGGTCAATATTTTTTCATTAGATAGAGAACAAAACTTTTAGTCTAGCATATAAAAATTAAGATATATGATTTTGTCTGCTATGAGAATTGCTATGATAAAGGGGAAGTTTCTAATTTCTTGCTATTTTCAAACACAGAGAATTTGGAGGCCAGCATATTTTGCATGTTTCATTTAACAATAGTGTGCTAATGAAAATTAAATCACTGAGGGGGGAGCCAATGTCATGCTTTCACAGAAGAATGTAGTGGGTGAATTCATCAAAAGTCCCATCTCCCTGCACTGTAAACCAAATCCTGAATTTGCCTGCTTAGATCAGGAAATTGTTTGTTTCGTTTCCATCTGTTATCTCTACATGATGAGGGTTTTTGCTAGGGCAATGTTTCTCCAAATACATCTGAGTGTCTCTGACAAGTCATCAAAATTCTGCACATAAAGAAAACTATGTGTAAGTATAAATACAGGGGGAAAAAAAAGAAGAGCAGGAGCAAATAGGAAATATAGAAAATATACACTTTAAAATTGTTTATTACCTCCCAGGTAGATGAAGGAAGATATCTGTAAGAAACAATCTTGGGGGCAAAGCTGTTCTAACAGGTCGGGAGATGGTTCTCCTCAATTCTATTTTCAGAGGTGTTTTGGAGCAGTTACTCTTGTAGCTTAGGTTTGACTAATTTTTCTGAACTGCTTCAGCAATGTTTATTGTAATGTATTAATAGGTCAAAAGATATGAACCCTTATATGAATTATAGTTCTATAATTTTCTTCTTTAAGAATGAACCAAAGCTCAGCAGTGTTTCCTCCACTGTCCAGAAACACTGAGACATTTGTCTAGAGAATGCAGTTTCCTTCATGGTGTTCTTATGACAGAGAAGAATAAGATTACCAGGCATTTAAGTTAAAAAAAAAAAAAAAAGAAAAAAAGAAAAAGAAAAAACCCACAGCTGTTGTTTACACAGAGAAGGAACAAAATATGGAGGGCACAATTCTTGCTATGAAAGTAAACGTGAACATTTATCATCTGACCAGGTAAATCTTATTTCCTGAAATACTGTGTTTTATGAAAGAGGGTCATGATTTCCTGTTTCATGATATTAGGATGATCAACTGTCATCTAAATTAGGCTTCATCTTCTATTGCCTATTCCATATAATCAGAAAATATTTCCTCAATTGTCTTTGAATTTTGCAAGACAAAATATATATTTCCCTGTTACTGCAATGGTAGCAGCCCTGATGGAAAGTATTTTTCTCTCAGTCTTCTTCTTCCATACACCTCACTCATAGATTGTGGTTGGCTATTTGGCCTGCATTTGAATGAAATCTGATTCATTCAATTAAAAGAAAAGCATGGATTTTCAGAAAACAGTTTTAAGAACAAAGCTGCTTAGACATGAAAATGCAGAGCTTTGACATTTTGTGAAAACTTTTTACATCTGATGAACATATATGTGTTTAAATGTAAGTAGGAATATTTTAATCAGATTTAATAAGTGTCAAGTAAAGATATCTTTGTTATTTAAGTAAAAGTCAGACATCTCCCCCAATGCCTTGTCTTTCATCGACTGTCACATTACCCTCTTGAGCTGCTAGTATAACTTGAAGATCTCTTATAACCAGAAACTATACAAACTGTCCTCCTAAAACACAGTTTTGTTAATTTTGTGTTTGCTGGAGTCACTTATACCTGTACTCAGAGAAAAAAAAGTAAAACAAATTGTGTCAGATTCCAAAATTTCATTAATAATAATTGGTCTGATGGCTATGGGAGTTGTGGTCTCTGAGGTAATTTTTTGCCTAGCTGGCTAGCTGAGCATTTAGCCTGGAACTTATCTACATATAATCCTCTCTAGAAATTAAGAACTAAATATTCATATCATAATTAAGTATCTGATATTTAATAAAGTTTAAAAATCCTTAAGGACTTAGTCACAGTGAATTTACTACTGCTTGGTAAGTGTCTATGTGCATTCCAGTTATGGCTATAGTGCCTGTTGATATGCATATTCAGTGAAAGAACTTTAAGTTGAATTACCTCATAACTGACATGAATTAAGATTCTACAGATGGTGTTTTCTTAAATGTATCAATTGATGTGTATCACTTCAGACCTTTTCAAAAGCATCTCAGTTGCAGGACATGTTCTTAATGAAACTGCATACCATCATGACTCTTCTTGGGCTTTACTGTAAAAATCAGTATTAGAAGAATTTCATTTGCCTTTTGACTGAAAAAAAGATATTATGTGCAAGGTAATGAGATAATAATGAATGGCATTTGGAGTTATGCGGAATTGTGTTGAAATGGTGGGAAGGGAAACAGTGAAGGTAAATATTTTCATGGCATGGTGCAAGTAGGCATTTCTGATCCATAGCCTGTTCTCATTTATCATTGTCCTGAGAAAATGTATAACCTCATTCAGTACCATCAGCATGAGAGGAAGTGGATTGTTTAGATAATCACTTATGTAAGATTTCTTCTACTCTGAAGTAAGTGAATTTGACAAAAGTTTTACACCAGTTTACAGTTTTACCAGGTAAAAACTTATAGATATTTATGGTTACTGTAAAAGCATACTAGGGAGGGTAGTAAAATATTTTTATTTTTTCTGCTGGCTGTTGGAAAGATTTATAATTCCCACTTTGGGGAGGTTTGGAAAGAGATCTTGAGCAGCTATTATCAGAAAGGATCATTTTCAAATATTCTTTGTGGCCCTAAGTATAGCGCATGTCAGAACACAATGTTCAAAGAATGGATGTCAGTGGTGCTGAATTGAAACCGCGCAGTACTGCAGGTTATAGACCCTGTGGGATGATCAGATTGGAAATCAAAAGGATGGAGTTTGGTTCTCAGTTGTTTCTTCCCAGGATTCACACCATGAGAATCAAATCTAAGTGGGCTGGTCCTCCCGCAAACAAAATGCTACATCATCTGAATCATCTGAATAATGAATAAGTCTGGTTACTGCTTTAGTTGATAAAACCCATTACTGTGTAACACATAATCCAAATCAGGATCATGTAATCACATGGCATCCTATAGTAAGAGGAAGGTATTCTTTATCATCTTCAGCATTAAGGAAGTAAAAATACATCTTAGATATAATGGTTCAAACTATTATTCACACTTATTTTTGTATGGATACGATACCCACATTTTATATAGTGCCAATTGGTACAATAAGCAGATATGTAATTTGTGGTAACAATTGAAAGCTATCTTTACAGTTCTGCATAATCAGATGCGAGAACTTTCCTGAAAAATTACAAGTTAGTGTAGCTTAGTGGAAACTAAGGAAGAGAACACCAACAAACCTCTTAACTTCTAGTATGTCCCAGCTCCAATCAGCCTAGTGCTTCAGACTAAGACCAGTAGAAAATGGGTTGATAAGGAGGATTCAATATATTGTAAATATAGTCAGTGAAAGCATTAAATTTTAAATTATTGTTGGGATGTATGTAGGCAACCTGGTTGTCTCTGCTGGTTCCTAGAAGCTTCTTCTTTGCATTTTCCTCTTCATTTTTTAGAAGGAAAAAAACCCCAGCTTTATTTGTACTTTACCTAGAGCTTGTATATTGCAGTGGTTGGCTATTACATTAGAGTTGTCATAATCACACCTTAATATATACTAATCTGTTAATAATCTTTGGGATTTGCACTTTCACCCACCCCGTTCTACTCTGGTTTCTTTCCATGTACTAAGCCATTGAACTGATTCTTACGAAAAACTAAATAGAGTATCTGGAGATATATATGTATTTAAAAATGTGGATCTTTTTCAATAAATATTTATCTTAATTATATTGGGCTTTAGAGCAATACAAAATTTAGATGTTGTATTCACATTAAATATATTTATGAATTCCTATATAATCTTTACAATTCCATCTTCCTTATAAGCTGATTTTTTCTTAGAAAAGCACATAATTATACCCCAGATTTATCATTCTTTTTTTAAACCCCAGTGTGTTTTATCATCACAGACCATGAAAGCCATGCCAAACTTTATATTTTTCGGAAAGTCTTCATACCTATCCAATCTCCTTATCCATAGAAGTTTTTCAAGATCAGTTCAATGATTTACATTATCCTTTTCCTCTATTCATTGCTGTAGAGTAGCCACACTTACTAACCTATAAGGTTATTATCTTGCCAGATTTTTCCATATCATCCTTGGCCCCATAACTGGTACAGGAGATGTTAATCAAATAAGACAAGAATTTAACTTCTTTCAGGAAGTTTTTTTTGGCTCAGTGACTACTGATTTCCCCTTTTTCTTCTGACAGAAAGACTTCAGTTTCATCTAAAATTATCACCAAGGGACCACATAGATTAAAGATGATTTCAGGGGACTATAGGCTGGCTTTCTAACATTTTGAATTCATTTCTGTGTGAACAAAGCCTCAGGTAAACCTTGTTTATGAAAACCAAATGAACTCAGTCCTAGAATGTTCATTCCACCCTAGTAATTAGAGCTGCTGATTAACACCTCACATTCACAGCACTTGCATAAACATAAACCTAAGCAACAGCAACAGAAAGTGTCATTAGGACAATCTTAAGAACAAGAAACCTGTCACCTGCTGCTGACACTGAAGTTTGTTGATTGAGCTGAAATATGTTGCTGGCATATAATACTGCAAAGAAACAGTCAGAGATCTGTACCTCTCTGCAGCAGAGGTGAAATTATAAGTCATTGAGGAGCCAGGGAGAAACAGTAAAACAGATTCTGAATCTGGGCCTGATTTTACCTCTGTTCTTGCACATCTTCACTTTGAAGTAATGAAGTGTGAATGGATGACATTTTGTGAACTGACTTTCGCCATTACTACTGAAAGCCCTCACTAGGAAAAAAGACAGAAAATTATATTTCTTGCCATGTGCTTCATTATCCTTTCTCATATTATGAGCTAGTCCTTTGGTAGAAGTGAACCGCTATAAAATCAGATCCTTAACTGTGTCCTCTTCAACACAGTAACAGAGAAGAGATAGCCTCATGTGTTGATAAACAGTGAATGTTTCAGAAACTATAAAGAGGATGAAGGATAAGCAAAAGACAATTCATTACATTTGTTTAGGCTTTATTGGGAAAAAAAATGTCCTGGGGCTTGCAAGGTGAGAGCTTATGCAACTATGATCTTCCTTTCATGATTAAAAAAAGTCTTTAGGCATGTTTTGCTTAGTCAAACAAAGCACAGTGCTGGAATGGGAAACATAGAATTGATTCTATTAAGATGATTAAAAGGATGTCTCACAGTTGCCCTGTCCTGGATAGGTTCCTGAGAAAAGTATAAATTATCCAGATAAAACAACATAGAGGAAAAGAAGAAAAGAATGGAAAAGGGCAGAGATTTTGTTGATTTTTCTGAGAAGCATCCTTGTTATGCCCAAGTTGAGAATGTTTTCATCAGAAGCATTGAAAGATGGCTTAAGGTAAGAAAAATGTATATAGCTGGAGATGAGGAACTAGATGTGAGCACACCTTAAACTCTGTAGCTGATCCCAGCGTAGACTGACAGATGCATAGAGGCTAAGTGATACCAGACATTTTCCAATACAATCAGACACATGTTAGGGTAAATAAGTCATTGTAATTTAAAATAAGTAATGGGGAAGAGGATGGATAAGATGTAATGAAGACATCTGAGGAAAAGAGGTTTGGTAAGTAGTCATTGGTGTTGACTGAGTTTTCTCCATATTTCCCAAATTCACTTCTAGTTTCTTCTTAGGTTTTGTTTCATTTATTTTTTCATCTTTTCATAGCAGAATGACTTATATTAGAATTTGCACTTTTACTTCTGCTTTTTTAACAGACTTAAGACAGAACCACTCTATGGGTTACCATGCTAACTGCCCATTGCCAGAAATCCAGTTAATTAGAGTGGGAATTTCACCGGTAGAGGGCAGGACCTATTTACATTTTAATTATAATTCAAGATTATTCATGTCCTAATTAAAAGCAACTCTCTAGGAATTTTTTGATCATCAGAAATGAGGTCACTGCTGAAGTAGCACATACATGGTTTTTTCTCAGTTTGAGGATTTCAAAGTATATTATAAAAAATGAGGAATTACTATGTTCTTGTGACATATTTATTATTATACCCACCTTAAAAGTAGTTAAATAAAAAAACCAAAAAACCATTTACTCAAGAGCACACAATAAAGGGGTGATAGAGATGAAAACAGAAGTCAGGAGTCCCAGTGGTTAATCTTGCAAACACCAAGTTCCTATCTTTTCCAAATTTTTAAGGTATTGTTTGAAGGATGTTTTTAACGTACACAGTCTTAAATTACACTTTTTACATTATCTGTTTTGGAGGTTGATATAAGAATATTTTTAACCATTTGACTGCTTATTTTTTTTTAAGTCTTTTTTTATTCTCGTTTGTTTGAAAACCTAAACTAAAATCACCAGATTTACTCAGTATTAATCTGGTATCTAAGAGAACTCCAGTCAACAAGGGTAGTTGCGCTATAATATAGGTAAATATTATGGGAACAGGTATGTTACAGAAGCAAAGTGTAGAACTGCAAGAACCTCCAGGAAGACAGAATGATACGTAAAATGATACTGTTAAATATATATAAGATTTACTCCTAGTCTGTGCTGTTTACCTATAATGCCTAATAACCATCTTTCACTAAAATTTAATATGTTACTGTTGAATATTACATAAAACAAATGTGTATTCAATCTAGCAGAAAAAAAGAGAGAAACAAAAGAGGAAGAAAAATTCAGAGCTTAGCACAAACTAACTCTGCTTCTGACTTGTGTGATATCGTTTTGTTTTGCAGGCTTCTTGTATGTTACCAGTTAAATTTTATTTCTTTAAGTGCATCCTTTTTTACACAAGGAAATGCATTTTGATGGAACTTCTGACAGAGGGAAAAAAAAATGAATGTGCTTCTTATCCATAGAGCCTCTTCCAAACCATATCTGAAATAGTAATGAACATGTTGCTTCAATAATATTGACTCAATCAGATCATATGGTGAAACATTTCCAGACATATTGATAAATTCATTGATTCTTCCTATTCTTTTGGTCACTGGACTATAGAAAAAGGGATCACTAGCCATTTGACCTTCATTGTGTATTAAATAAACACCAGATGGTAAGGATTCATTCAGTAAATCTATTCTTTCTTCTTCATAGTCATGTTCACACTGTTGCTTCCCACTGAGTCTTTATCTTTATTTGTCATGGTGCCAAAGCTGCCTCTATAGCACCTTTCATGCATCACAGCTTTCAAATCTTGTCCCATTAGTTTCATTTTGTTTCTATCATAAATAATCTACTACTTTCTCATACACTCTTTCATTACCTAATAATGCTCAGTCTTTGTACAAAAGGGTAAAGTATTAAAAGGTTAGTGAGTACAGTTTGCCCATTAGTATACAGTCTGTGCGACACTTTATTAGAGAAAAATATAAGATACAGGTAATAATTATGCAGTCTATGAACTATCAATACTTTCAATAACTAGAGATTTTTTTTTAATTTGAATGACCCTTTCATTTTAAACATGTTACTATCTAGAGGTTGATAACATGAAAATTCAAGTAAGAGTTAGGTACCTGGAATTTAGCCATTTTGAATATCTGTCCACTGGTCCTTTTTCTGAAAGATATGAACTTAAGGAGGTTTTACAACATCATAGTTAAGGGTTATTTGGATCCAGATTTAGATTTCAAGATGACCCAAAGCTGAAAATCAGGGGTTTTATTCTGAACCATTATTAGTTCAAATAGGTGAAGAAAAACGCATAGCGATATAATTCAACCTTGTACATAGAAGTGCAGTATGCACTTCTGTGGAAAAAAAACCCATCTTTTTTTTTTTTTTTTTCTTTCTCATTATACTGAAGAGTAGTAAGAAATCATAATGAGTTATCAC
Source organism: Nymphicus hollandicus (assembly GCA_009823435.2). Taxonomy (NCBI): domain Eukaryota; kingdom Metazoa; phylum Chordata; class Aves; order Psittaciformes; family Cacatuidae; genus Nymphicus; species Nymphicus hollandicus. The sequence continues at coordinate 10,265 of WTXV02067479.1, forward strand.
ATCTCAGATAGATTACTGACTGAAGAATTACTCCATCCAAAAGTCTAACAGAAAATGTTTATTACTGGAATTATAATGCTAGTAAAAAGAGAATGCAATAAAAATTTGCTGTTTTTTTAAAGTACAACAGTATTATCTCTGCATACAAAGCATGGTTCTTGAAATAATCTTGTGCTGAGAGTTACAAAGTTCACCAGCCTTTTATATTTATCTATCTATCTATCTACACTTTTTTTTTTTTTCCCTGAGATTCAGGCATTGCAGTGCAGGTATACTGGAAAGGAAAGCAATGATGAAAAGCTTCTGACTCAGTGGCTTTCTGATAGTAATCAACAAACAAGAGACTGTTTTAATTCCCCTGAACACAAAGAAACACTAATGCTGCCAACAGTTCTGATGCTTCCCAGATCTCAGAGTGCATCCTGTTAACATGCAGGTAGCATATCTTTTTCCAAATAAATAGTAAAGACAGTAAACGTTCCCCTTTCCCATTACTAATGCATCTTTTTGCACTGTGAAGCACACAGTAAGTCCCACATGAAAAGTCACACACTATAGCTGAAACAGAAAAACAATATCTAAATTGAGAAAAGAGGGGGTTGTTTGTAGGCTTTTTTAAAAATTATTATTGTATACCTGCCTATTCTTATCTTCCCCCAGTACTGCAGGTGTTTGAGGAGTTTGAGGAAGGGAGAGAGGGACAAATGGTCAGACTGTGCAGATCATGCCTACCTCACTGCCTAGGTGACACCACTGTCACATGGCTGACCACACTGTCACATGCTCAGTGACTGTGCCTGCTTAGTTCACCTGGAGCAGGCTGTGCCTAACATCTTGTGCACATACACTTGGAGTAGATAAGTTGGGGAGAACAATTACGTTCAAAATGCATTTCTTAATCATGATTCATTACTCTGTTGTCACTACAGAAGCTTGAAATACTTTATGGATTAACCCAAAGAAGAGGCCACTTTTTGAGGATGAATGAACTGTTTTAAATACACGTGTCTTTGTCAATGATCTGCAAAAATGTATTGCTAATGAAGTAATAGCTTTGGGTTTAGATCTGACTAGGAAAAAAGTTCAACTTAAAAAGATAAATATTTAATTCTTGCTACCTCCTTGTGTGAACATTTTCCAAGTGTTACTTTCCAGGTACAGCTTTTTTAACTCAGTGTATATTGCAAAGAACAGAAATTTAGTATTGAACCAAAGGAAATAGAATACATTGAAAGATGGTGTCACTGATGTTCTGCACTGCTTAATATTTGTTTCCTCTGGAAATCTGACTAGAGAAGCCCATGGGTTTTGTTCTTTCTCTGGCTCCAGAAAGAGCTAGCAATGCAGCAGTTGCTTATTGTATCCTCTGTGACGATTGCTAGTTCTAATCTGCTTAGCCCTAGGGGGATTTTAGTGATTTTGCTTTTAGTTTATTTTCATTTTATTCTTGAGTTCCTAATAAAATGACCAATTTATGCTATGGGCAGTCTCTTCTGGATGACATTTAAATTAAGTACCTGACTCAGATGCAACACAAAATTCTTATTTCATTTTATCTACTTGTGGTTGCAATAATCAAAAATTGTATTACTTGGTCAAGGTTATTTTGTGTCCTTAATCTTCAAAGCAAAAATATTTGGTGGAGGAGGAATGATGTCACTTTAAACCTGCTATTTAGCTGTAAGAGCTGAAAAAGGCAGTGTAACCCCCTCATGCATAAATATATCACCTTAAGTTTATATTTCACTACTTTTAAAAAGTACTGAAGAATATGCCACAATATGTCTTGTTCTAGCAGCTGAAAAATTATGCTATGACTAAAATGACATCATTCTGCCTCCCACAGAATGTTTTGGCTCTGAGAGCTCAAGGAGCAGATGAAATTAACATAAAATGTCACTGTCATACAGAAAGGAAGAAAAAAATATTAACATCTTTTGCATTTCTTTCACAAATCTGAGTAGGAGGTCACCACAAAGCATGTCACAAGAACCCTAAGGATGAAATAGTGTCTTTTGCTGAGGGCCAGTACTACAAGCACTGCTGAAATTTTCAAAATAGGGCTTACCATAAATCAGGACAGTCTGTAGGATTTGTGTTTCTTCTGTCCACTAAGAGTTGCTCTGTAAGACTCTTTCATTTGTCTTTATATTAATATTAGCCAATTTTGAAATTGTTCCCAAGTTAATTTTAAAAAGATCATTAGCACTCTAGATAATGAACCTAGTTGACACAATTTTTTTTTTTATTTGTACTGTTGTATCACAGAATCTTATATAAAAATTATGTCCCCATTGTAGTAAACTATTCTGTGATCAAATAGTAAGACATTCTCTGACTTAAGGAGTTTAAAATCCAGATATTGAAAAGGACATGGTAGGTTGGAAAGCAAGCCAGATAGCAACCAGGAGGGTGGGAGGGCAAAGTAACAAACTGAACAAGGTTTACAAAAAAAGATTGAGGTCTCACCTCACAATATTTAACCACAGTGAAACAGAAATGTTTCTGTGGCTATCACAGAAGACTTGTGATTTAAAAGTCAGTACCCCTTTTAAAATTTAACAGCATTTCCTATGAATAAAGTTGACATGTACAAATCTTGAGGCTGTTTACCATCAAGTAAAGGATGATCTGGGTGTTGATAGAGAATTTAGTAAGCAGGAAGGCTTAACGTGGAAATCAAAATATCTGTTTTGATCATGCTAATTTAAAGTGCCAGCTACACATTCGTGAGAGATTAAGAAGGTAGGTCACAATGCTGTATGTGGGTAGGTGTTTAGTCAACAGCTAGTACTGTGAGATCCTGACATAAGGAGTAAGGTGCAAAGAGTGAAAAATTGCTGATTGAGGGCAGAGTAGTAGAAGAAATATACTGAAAGAGGGAGACTGGAATGGGAGGAAGCATCAAAGAATGTTTCTGAAGGAATGATTAGACATGAGAAAAGAATAAAAAGTGAAGGAAGATAGTGATAGATAATTTTTCATATAAGTATAAATTATATACATTTTATATAATTTTTTAATCTCTTTTAAAATAACACAGCACTGTGAGATAAAGCAGAACTTCTGTGTTATATCCAGAAAAAAAAGTCCTAATGGAGCACTACAGATGCGAGTAACTAGGGAATTTTTGATAGCATGCTTCTCACTATATCACTGGTCTAGATAAGACTGGAAGAAGCAATGTTAGCCACTGAGTCCAATATAATGTTGACTTGATCTGGTTTTCTTGGATATTTTACCTGCTGTTTATAGATAGAGTCAGAGATTTATATAAAGATTTATTGCTTATTTAAGTTCTTCTGCAGCAAATGCAGAAAAATAATTAGAAAAAGAAAGAACCAGAGGTATAATTAAAATTCCCACTCCTTCCCCTCCACACAACCTTTGGTATACTAAAAAAATAAAAGTGAAAGTAAAGGTTTGAGAGTTTGGCCAGGAAGGTCACCTGGGTGAGCAAATTCAATGGCATGAGAAAAATGTTTTCACCTTCCAACAGGAATTTACTTTGCAGAAATGTTAATAATAGAGGGGGATAAAAAATAGACAAAAGATGTCACTGAGAAGAAAAGCAGTATTATTTATTCAGGTATACATAATGTATAGGGAGTTTCAGATATGTGCCAAGGGTTTAGTACACAGTAAGAAAGCTGAAATCTTGTGGGTGGAAGCCAAAGTTTGAGTCTGAAGAATTTGATGGAAATCACAGTTACACTTAAGAACTGAATAGAATCATAGAACCAACTATGCTGGAAAACGCCTTTAAGATTATCAAGCCCTACAATTACCCTAGGACTGCCAAGACTACCACTAAACCATATCACTGAGGGCCTCATCTGCATGTTTTTTGAACACTTCCAGGGATGGTGATTCCACCACTTCCCTGGGAAGCCTTTTCCACCTCTCGGTGAAGAAATTTTTCCTGATATCCAATCTAAACCTCCCCTGGCACAACCTGAGGCCACTACCTCTTGTCCTATGACTTGTTACTTGGGACAAAAAAACAGCTCCACCTCACTACAGTCTCCTTTCAGGTAGTTGCAGAGAGTGATAAGGTCCCCCCTGAGCATTCTCTTCTCCAGACTAAACCCCCCCCCCCCAGGTCCCTCAGCCATTCCTCACAAGACTTGTGCTCCAGACCCTTCACCAGTCTTGTTGCTCTTTCTTGGACCCTCTCCAGCACCCCAATGTCTTTCTTGCAGTGAGAGGCCCAGAATTAAACACAGTATTTGAGGTGCGACCTCACCAGTGGTGAGTACAGGGGGATGATCACCCGATAATGTTCCCCCCTGAGCCTTCTCTTTTCCAGACTAAACAACCCCAAGTGACAAAACCATGAAGAGAAGAAAGAATAAAGGGAGAATAAAGAGAAACTGGGCTTTGCAAGAGGAGGCTGACCCAACAACTGATCCTAAATTTGCTCATAATCCTTACCACCACCAACAACAAAAGTCCTAATGCATGTTCTTTTGTAGTGAGAGGTAGCTTGGGACTTCAGCTGAGAAAATACCTTTCCTAGCTGATTTATAATGATAATTGAAGGATCTATGCCAACCCAGGGTATTGAGAAGTAGCTGAGGAATGTTTATCATAACTTGAGCCTGGACATCTTCTGTCTAATTTGCAAAAGCTTGTGGAGTAAACAGACAGAAAAGTTTGATGATAACCCTATCATTTATAGGTTATTATTGTAACACTCTAGATTAGGTTGATATTTTGTGCTTGAATATGCAGTTTAAAAGCAATATGGTGATATCTTCCAAGATATTAATTATGATGTTTGGCATCTACTGAGTATTTAAAACACTATTTTTACGGAAGACAGCATCTGTATGACACAATTAAAAATTAAAATTATAGGGATATCACTGCCTGAAGATGATTATGTTTAACTATGGGGTGAGGAGTATGCTGTGCCCACAAAAAGCCCTGTTTGAATTTCAGATGTCAGTATCATGGTACCAAGGGCCATGCAGCAACAGTACATTCTGTCAGCTCATCCAGTGGCACACTCATGCTGCATGTGATTTTTCTGCAATAGATATTTTAATATTTCCTATTTTACATTGCAATACAATAGGATATTTCCATGAGGAGAAAATTGGGAAGCAAATACAGAAGTATATAGACTTTCAGAGATCACTTACAGGTATTTTTTTACAAAATGTTGGCTGTCAACAGATGAGAAGGCTGAAGCATTTCTCCAGAGCAATGCACTTCAGTGCAACCTAACGTGTACATCAGTCTTTGAAATGTCAATTTCTTTGACACTCTGGTGACATGAATTTGCTGTAAACTGAAAAAACAATAGGAAGGAGAATGTTTAGCTGTAGAAGAGTAAAATTTGTCTTAAAAAAAACCCTGGCAAATTTCCATTTCTGTATGCTTTATCAACCTACTCCAACACGATTCACATTCACAAATATGCATACATTATTAAGGCATGCACAGCTGGCTAGATCATGAGTTCCCTTGTGCAAAAATTACATTACTTGTAACCAGCTAAAGGAAAGGGATTTTTTTTTTTTTTTTGATTGGAAGGTATCAGAATTTGATGTGCTTGGTTTATACACCACTAAAAGTACTCTTAAGTATCTTGATCTTCTAGTAGAGTTTTAGTTTTGTATTATGTTTCAAATTGAAATGGTTTAAACTTTTACTAGTTTAAACTAGACCCTCAGTCTGCCATATGAAATAATTGAATTCAATGCAACATTGTGAGATCTGGGGAGATTAATTCTCTATGTTTAGAATGACATGGAGTAAAAATGGTTTTGAATAACAATAGGATCAAATTATGCATTGCTGTCTAGCAAACAGAAACTTTTGATTAAAGAAAGTCTTTGAAGTCTGGATCAACATTTATCTTTGAATATTGTAAATGCTTTCTAAGTAGGTAGATACACACTCACACAGACTTCCAATCTATATTGTATATCTAATGGAAAACTATTCCACTTTGTCTTTATGCATAAGTGCTAGGTTTTATAATTATAGCTGCATTCAGAATCTAATAAAATTAATGAAAGGCTTGTTTAAGTTCCTATTCTTAGCACCTTATTCAGATACTTGTATATTTTACATATTCTATAGACCTACATTCTAAGTGTTAGTTAACCCTCTTACATGGTTTGTATCACAGCTAGATTTGTCTTAGTACCATTATAGTTGAAAGAACAGCATTAAGGAAGTCTTTCTTTTCAGTTCCTGATTGTGATTGCTAGCATATCAAATTTATTCCGTTGTAATCCAGATCATTTTCCAGAAGCTTTGAGAACTATATGTAGTAGTTTGTTAGAGAGCTCACAAGAAACCCTATACTGACAGAACAAAAAGCCCTTCGACTGTCACTTTTATGTCATTAACAGTTTCTAAACCCATTACAGATGGGATGGACTGATTAAAATTGAGGAGGGAGGATCTTTTTCCCAGCCAGAAATATCCCCTGAGACTTCTCCTGCATGTGAAGTTTCTAATGATTAATGGGAGAAAAATAGGACCGCCTGCCCCACAGTTGCTGCACACTTTATTTAGGAAAGATGTTATTTGGTGATGTGCTGGCATTGGATGTCTTTAGAAGTTAAATATTAACCAGATAATTTTTAAAAACAGTCTACAGTCTAATTGCTCTTTTTTTTTTTCCTTACTTTTCAGTATTCACTTTCTATATCTTCACTGTAATTTCTATAAATGGTGCTAAAAGACTAAAATGTTTATCTTCTACCCCCCACACCTCCCTTCCATTCTGATGTTTTATTTCTGTAAATGAAAGCTACAGCTGGAATATTGTTTTACTACAAATCTTACACCAGCACTGTTGGTTGTGATGTGACACCAGAGATTCTTATCTGTAGGCTGGGTTGGAATTATTAAACATTCTCACATTGTGCAAAGTGTTGAGGATGAACAGCAGTGCAGTGAGGTGCATCCAACACTTCTGTGCTTCCCACCTGATCCTTGAAATATGACTCCTTTAAAAGGCTAATATTTGCTTTATATAGAAGTGACAATATTCAAGCACTAACATGTACTGGAATTATTGCTGAATTCTGTGTTCCTCTAAGCTCTTTTCTGAAAAGAAAAATTGAGGGGGAAGAAAGAATGCGAATCATTGAAATAAAAAGAAGGAAAATGTATTATTTCTACCAAAAGTATCTGCAGTGCTTTTATAAGAGGAGAATTTCTAGTTAACCCAAGTGATCAGCTTTCTTTGAGCTAACATAATATTTTATCATCTCTAAAAATAAGGAACTAAAAAAGGAAGAAAAATACATTTCTGAATGGCTGATTTTATTTTTTTTTTGTCTGACAAATATTATAGTATTGACAATGTCTTTTTGTGATATTATTGAAATGAAAGCACTAACAGGACCATGTGTTCAAGACCAGATTAACTATTTGAATAACAAATCTGCACTGCTTTTATGGAAACATCAGCATGAGGTGTAGAAAGGGAGTGACAGTAAACTAGTGTTTGTGCTATAATTACATATACTTAAAATGCATGAACTAAAGTTAGCTCTCTAGTTTAATTCTACTGAGTAACTGTAGACCACATCACATGGATCAGATCTTACGAGGCAAAAGGTCCATAATAATGCGACTGCCATGGACATGGAAGTCTGACAAAACACCTAGATGCTCTATGAATGCCTGACACAGATGAGATTTATTTCACTTTGTGTTATAATAAGGTAGTTCAGAGGGAGGATATAGGGACAAAAGAGACATAGGAATCAGTCCAAAACTACCCTGGCTTTCCTTATAATATTGCTAGGAAGTAGTTGCCTGAAGAAGAATGAAGACTGCATTAAGAGGGAGAGCCTAATCCCAATTACAGTCTGGTTGGTATGTGTAATTTTATTCCTGCAAAAACAATAAATGAAACTGAAGTTTTCTTCAGTATTTTCTTCATATTTTTTGTGTGGGGTTTTTTTTGTTGTTGTTGTTGTTTGTGTGGTGGTTTTGGTTTTGTTCTTTTTTTCTTTTCCATTTTCTATTTGTATTGTTACAGGACGTAGTAGAACTACAGAATTACATCAGGGTACCATGTCTCTCCTGTTACACATATTCTAACATTGCTACCTCCCCCAAAATATCCATGTAATTACACAGTGCCCTCTAACCTGGATCAGCTAGGAATGGCTAGGAATACAAAGTTTACTGTAATATAATTTTGAGGAGAGTAAATACTAGACATGAAAACTGAGAGTTCAAAACACAACAGACTATGAAGTTTATGTTCTCTGTTTCCAAAATCAGTATTGTAAAAAAGCAGCCACTTGTTAATTTTGGACATAGGGTTGTTTTCGTTGTTTTTTGTTTTTTAGGTTTTTTTTAATTAATGTTGTCATGGCAATGGAAAATTTTTAGTTTTTTGGAGTGCTGAGCCATGCTCAAGTTTAAATCAGTAGGAAGAGCAAGTGCTCAGCACCTCTGAAATTAAGTTTGGTGGACAATAGAATTTGTAGTCAAGTCAGTGTTTTGATGATGTAAATCTGAGCTTAGTGAATGCAGATGCTTGTTCCATGTAAAAACTTTTCCTCGTTTAGTGACTTCATCACCCCCTGAGCTTTACCATTCTGTATCGCAAATCTTATTCTGATTAGTGTTCCTGAGTGGGTGGAAGGGTTCAATTTGTACTTCACACTAGTATCAATACTGCTGTTTGAACATGCTTTTGTCAGCTTAATAGTTTTGTTTTCATAAACAGTTGGTGCCATAATACTACAATTGGTCCTGCTGAATTTGTCGATGTAAATTGGGAATACTTCAAGCATATTGAACACTGAGGTAAAGGAAAGCTGCAAAAGGAGAGTTTCACAATTAGGTCTTTTCTAACCTCAGGAAAACTGTCTTAAAAATAATTTAAACGTTATTATACATCCAAGTTTTGTCTTCTAGTATAACTTCAGAAATATACCTTTCAAAGAGGTATTTATTGTATGTATTCATTAATGTATATAGAAGAGCTATCAAAGACCACAAAAGGAATATATATGGTAAGCTAGTCTTTTGATATTGTCAGAAAACCAAGCCTGTTGTTCTGTTACAAACATGTTAGAATGTTTCAAGAAAAATGGTTGAAACTTATAAATTAAAGGTTCTTCAATATTGCATCTGGATGTAACATCTAATTAACACTTTAAAGGCTACAGTTTAATTTAAATGAATGGCAGGCCTTTGACTGCACAAGACAGCTCATGAACATGATTACAACAAAGTAATTTCCCTTTGTCAGATACAGACTTTCAGTAATAGTGTTCTCTTAGCTTAATAAAGTTAAGCACCACTTACAATCGGCACTTCATTTTGCTTCTTTCTATTATATAGAATGGTGGTTGTTCAGTTCTTACAGCAGCCATCTGCGTAGGTGTTCATTTGTACTCTCCTGCTGTGTGGGTACTCTGTCTAATTCCCAAGCTTCTAGCTTTATAATAGTTTCACAAAATGCTGTTTGAATTTTTATAAGCTAGTTTTCATTATCATTAGTTGAATGTTCCAAAGCTTTATACTGCCCAATATGGTTCTATTTTGACTCATGTTTGTATGCATTGATAATGTCTCTGTGCTGTAATTTTAGTGTTATAATATCCACTGGAAAAACTTGTTGTATAAGTAAGTTGAAATTTATAACGCTATAATTTTTTCTATAATCTTCCCTTTCACCCGAATATTAAATAAAATTATAGATATATTTAAAAATCATGATATAATTTTCATTTAAAAGTTTGATTCCTTTTCAATGCAGCTGCAAAATCTGTGCAGGTTAAAGATATCCTAATGGGTAATGCGTAATCTAATAAATTGGAACATTCTGATACTAGTTTGTTACTAACTAAGACCCCTTGTTGATGTTAGTTCCTGTAATTCTGCCTCAGACAAAAGGGAAGGATGTGACGGAATAGTATTCTATCATTTTTTCTGTATTAATTTGCCCTCCTCTCTCAAGTGAATTCAGCCATTATTACCACTTTGCTTAAAGCCTGTTAGAGCATTCTACAATAGAGGGTGCCCCTTGTGTTCTTCAAACATGTCTTGTGTTCCCTTGGAGAGGCATATTTGGAAGAGCAATTAAGCATTGTTGTTTGCAGAAGAAAGCAAGACATCTACTAGTATTCTATACTTATATGAGGCCCTCCTTCTTAGGATCCAGAATGCTTTAGAAATATTCATTAAAATTATAGCACTAACTGAAGCTTGTACTTTCCACATGTATATTATAGTTACGGTGTGGATGATTAAACAGAGTCCTGCAAAGGAAAAATGAAAATTACTTGTTAAGTGGTTTTTAAAAAAACCCCAAGTAAGTGGCAGAAATGGAGTGCAGCTATCATGGTTCCTAATATTTCTTTGTAGTTTGGAAGGTGTTTCGACGAAGGAAACATATTTTGCCTTAGTTATTTACTGTTCAGGGAATAGTTATTTCAAAATGTATTACTGTTCAATATAGCCTTATAAAACTTTTGGTTTAAATACATACAAAATTAAGAAAAATAAAAATTAAATCGCTTTTTTCTCAGTTCCCTCTAGGCTATTGACTGGATGTAGACATCTACCTAATTAATCTTTTCTACCCCATATTAAGGGACTGATTAAAAAATAAGTCATAGCTAAACTGGAGTACAAAATACATTCTTGAATATTATTTTTTTAAATTGAAAATTTCATAAATATTCATCAAGCTAAAACTTTGAAAGAAAAATACATATAGCTTGAAATTAATTTTAAAAAGTAAAATAACAAAGAATGATACAATAAAATCTTAAGCATTTGTCAGGAATATTTTGAAATAATAATTAAATTCTTAGATGTCATTTGCCTATGATATCTCAGGCAAAGTTTTCCTATTTTGCAGTGCAAGAAATTTGTACTTTCAGTAGATTCACAATATCATCCTTAAAACTGAAGATGGTATTAATAAGAGCATCCTTTTTCAGATGGGAAGAACAGATAAATCTTTTGGAGTTTGGGTATGAGTATCAGTCATGAATGATACATCTTAGCTGAGAAATTATTTTATTAGTCATTGTGTACTGTGCATCAGAAAAACTACTGGAAACAGAAGAAATACATTTGTCTGGATGAATCTGAATGGAGAAGATACTCCTTCATCTTTGTTTGTTAACTCTCAAGAGTTATTATTTCACTGTATGACCATAGCAAAAATCCTGTTGAGTAGGCGTATTAGTTACTGATAGAGAATGGTGCTTAAATTTTTTCACATTTTGAGAACATTAAAGTTGTCTGGCCTTAAAATCCATGATAGAAATCCCAGTTGAATTAGGTCAAAGAGTGTTCTGTTGTTTTTCACTGCAGCCAAAATTTTGTGTTCTGCTCTTCATTTAAATATCTGAACATCAGGGTATCCTTGAGTTTGCATGTGGCAATAAGCAGTATGCAGTTTATTCTGAGTTAAGGTGTTCTGCTAAGATTGGATCTCCAATGGTCTGTTTTTAATAAAGTAAAAAGGATTGTAAGTTTTTCTGTAAATCAGCCTGAAAGTGTAAGATATTTTTTTTTCCCTCTAGTTCTGGATTCAGTACATGCTCACTAATCTAAAAAGCCCTGCATGAGCCTGAGCCTAATTAATGCAGCGATCTGCAAACTCCATAAGTCTTATCATGGCAACAGCAACAGATGATGCTTCTTAAATTTACATCCTCTAGAGTGCACTTAATAGGATCAGAGCAGTCACAGAGAAGAATACTCAGTTATGGAATTTGTTCTACCAGTAATTGAACTGAGTATAATTCTTTCCACTTGCAGACACCCGCACTCAGAAGAATATTTTCTTATTGAGCACTAAATTCATCCTGAAATATGTACAAAATGATCATACAAATAAGACTGCAGTGGGAGGAACTGTAGTTTTACTGTTGTTATGACTGGGGTTTTACACAAGACAATATATGTAAATAGCTCCAGGAAGAATGATGGGCATTTTGAAAATACATGTGGAAATATATATTACAGCAACCTAAGTGCCTTGAGATAAAGTGAAAAACCCAGGGGTCTTTGTGAGCTATTTTGTTATTCAATTGAATTTTTATTTCAATCCTTCTAATTAATTCTTAAGCTTTAGTTCATAATAAGAAAGCAAGTTATGCTTTTTATTTATTTTTTTTTTCAGTGTTAGCTGAAAAGGACTAGGACTGCATCCAAATTTTTAAAGTACCAATGAACCGAATACACTTTTTCATCTTAGAATCTACTCACAAAAAGTGCAGATGGCACCACCAATAAATGACTGTCATGGACCAAGATCTTTTCTATGCAAATGACTAATGCATCACTACAAATTCTGTCAGAGCAACAGAAAGAGACTGCCAAAAAAAATCATATCATAATCAGTGAGTGTTCCTGATTGTTCACTGTTTGTAGCACATATGGATCCTCTGAAATACAGAACACCTACCTAAGAGAAATACTGAAATCATTATGCATCATGAACTTTTGCATGTGTTTAGAATGTTTTAAGGAAACTATTTGATCTACAATAAACAGACATATTTTCCCAGTGTCATTACAGCAATAGCTGTGTTAAAAAAAAACAACAAAAAAACAAAACAAAACAAAACAAAAAACCCAAACAACAAAAATAAAAAAAGGCAACACATTAGAATCTATGATTTAATATACAAAGCAATAATCAGGACACAGTTTGAAACTAAGCTGTCTCAAGCCTTTCTCACATGCTTTTTGAAATGTATCTATGGTGTGAAAAGTAGATATATAATAAGCATTGTGGAACAGGAAAGGAGAAGGAGATAATAATTTTACTTGTAAAATTTTTTATTGTATTGATCATGGAACACAGCTGACTTCTAGCAGTCTGGTGGCCAGTGTGAGAGATGACTAGAACACAATGTCTATACAGCAATTAAAAATGTATCATTTTGTATAAAACCCAAATGTTTAATAGAAACTTACAAGGTAACAAACACTACATGTAGAACAAACCAACTCAAATTGAAATTAATTCAAAGACAGTTTGAAAGGTGACAAAGTAAAGTAAAAAAAGAGAAAAATCTAGTTGTCTTGAAAGCCACTGACAAATTTGGAAGAGGCTCAATGCAAAGATCAGATAAAATCATTGTATTTCTTGAACACTTCTTTAAAATGGAAATACGTGCTTAAATCAATTCTTTCTATGAGTCCCTGTAGCACTGTGGGAAGGGCTTGACACTCTTCCTCATCAAAAAAAATGTAGGAAAAAAAGTAGATATTTGCTTATTCCAGAAGCAGCAAGGATATGGGACTTAAGAGGGAAGCATCTACTGCTGGGAGAATTCATGTCTTGATAGTTCAGATACATTACTGTACATTAGACTTCCCCTGGAACAAAGGCTGTTTCTCTGTTAATCATGTTATAGTTTGAGACATCTGAAGATATCTGCCATCCAAGCTTTTGCAATTAGGCAGGCCTCCAAGATGGAAGAGATTTTAAAGCGAGATTAGACCCCTACCATAATTTTGTCTGAAGTAACCTATTCAGGTTATTCCATACTCTTCAAAAAGTTATCCCATCTTTACTTAAATATTTGAAGTTATAAATAAGTTCTTTGTTCCAGTTGTGTTGTCATGTTCATTGTAGAATTTATGTCTTGTCTGAATATGTCTAGTTCTTCATCTTTCATATATTGAATCATGTTGGATTTTGGTTTTTTAAAGTAACAAATCATCTAATATTTATTTTGCATATTCTTATTCCCTTAACAAATCCTTTTAAAATCTACTTTTAAATAGATAAACCAGATAGAGTAGCTTACATCTGAATGGAGAATACCTCTGTATCTTAACCTGTTCTGCTGCTTGAATTCTTTGCTTAAATAAATTTATAAACTCTCCTTGCAAATAGTGTTTCAATCCTGCCTTCATTATGGCCATGTAATGAAATTGTTTTCCTATTCATCTCACCTAACATTGCTCAATGTAAGTGTATGTATCTATTCTGAGCTGGTCAGGGTTCCCTCTGTAATTAAAGGAGAAGGAAAAGCAATGCTACAATGTCAATCATCCTATTTTAAGAAGGATGACTCACCCTCTGGATTATTTGTATCTCTCTCTGTGCAGGAAGGCCAGACTTCTGGTTAGATTAGATTTCTACCTTTCAGGCAGCTACAACATGTGAAAAGATTCCCAAGTATACAGTGAGTTATTTCCATTCCTTCACATCAGACTTGATTTGATTAAATGAATTAAATCCAATAGGTAAAACAGATGGGAAAAAGCTTACTATGAGAACTTCTTTGAGACTTCAGCTCTAACCACTTTGCAGCCTCAGGACTTCAGTAGTTGTGCATACCAACTTGTAGTTAAGTGCTGGGGCACTTTACTCAAGAACACATGTGCAGATAGACAGGTTTGTGAGTCTGTTCCACAAGGAGTTATGTGAAATAATTGTTCAAAGCCTTCACAACGTAGATTTAGGTATTAATTTTTTCATAGCTTAGTTTGTCATCAGGAAAACAGAGATAATATTTCTCTTGTTTGTGGTATTTGCTTGCTAACTGTATAGTCTTTCACTTGGTTTATAATTTTTCTTGAACTAGAGCCATGTGTCTGCTCTGTTTCTGCAGCACCTGAGGGTCGTAGTCTGTAGACAACATTATAATGCTAATAAATACTGTTTATATTCTTTGACTCTGTAGACTTTGACATCTGTCTTTTACAACATCTAGAGCAACAGAACTCTGATCACTTTCGATACTTCCAAGTTTGTTGTAATACAAATAAAAATAGCTTGAAGGAGGTTTCTTTAGAGGCTTAAAGAGATTTAAATACATGCATCAATAGTGCTGCCATGTGACCTGCTCACCCAAATTTGTTAGTGGTGTTCCTGTTTACATACTAATGTGTGGGTGTGTGTTTCTTTCTGATTATAATTGTTTGGGTGCATGGATATCAGCTTCTTAGAGTGCATTAGTAAAAGTACTATCTAAAGTTATGCTCTGGCCATGAATTGCATTCAAGCACTTGCATTAGCCATTTCCTCTTTACCAAATTTCATGGCAGACCTGCACCTGCACGTTGTTAATTTATCCATATTAATCTGAATGCTTTCTTGTGGAATATATTTTGGTCTTTGTGGAACAGAAATGAAAAAAGCCAGTTTTGCTTTTTGGTGTCTGGCAGCCAGGTTTAATTGTCCAAGTTCTCAAGGAGTCAAGGGTGGGATCAGAGTGGCTCTGTAAGTATTCACGGCATTATGATAGACCAAACTAAAAGGAAAAAAAGGTAAACCCAAAACATTCCTATCATAACTAGTGCTGAATGCTTTAATTTCTTAAAAATTAATCTGGAAAAATTCCAAGATCATACATCTGTCATGCTAACTTACAGAAGCTGAAGTCTAAGGGATAAGCACTGAAGAGGATAATTCTTCCTTTCTTCCTCTGTTCAGCATGATTACTCCCCCACTCAAATATTTCCTGGCTATCTAGCAAGTTTAAACATAAACATCTGTATTCTGGTTAGAATTTGCTGTATGCTGGTAGGTGCCGTTGTTAGTCCATCTATCCGACATTTTTTTTGCACTTCGTCTAACATATCATGGGCTAGTATTTGTAGTTGGAGTCTGTGACAAGAAGGAACCAGAGACAAAATATTTGTCTCACCACCATCTTGGTTACTGCTCTTAAAGTATCTGCTATACTTTGGTTTATATTTTTTCTTCTGTTAAAATGCAGCTGTGGTACTGCAAATGACAAGTCATACTCAGTTATCTTCAAATCATTGGGGTTTAACTCTCATTTCATTTTCACAGGCTGTGCATCAAATATGAGCTATTCTTGATTTCCTCCAGTTTCTATGGCCAGAATCAGACACAGTTTTAGACATATATAATTCTACTAATTCACAGAAGCTGCTTGATTTTTTTTTTCTTTTCATCAATATCAAATCTTGCTGGTGATAATTTAGTATAAAAAGAACTAGTCATTTTTCAAATTTGTCAATTTTTTTTGTTTTATACATAAATTTTTCTTTAGAAAAGCTAAGGTAGTTATTGAGATAAATTTAGTAAGTGTCAAGATACCATAAAAATGTTCTAACTTCTGCTACACAATATACTAATGTTCCATTTTAACACCAAATTAATTGCATTGCCTTGGCTGGCACTTAAACCTGACTTTTGTGTCATTCTCTTGTCAGTCTAGTTCTTCAGACTCAGAAGTATCTAAAATGAGAATGTGAGAAAAGTTTAGAAATTTAATAGTAAATTTAATCTTCTGATTTTAATCATTTATAACCTAGTTCTTAAGAAGACTCAGATTCTTCTTTTTCTTACATTATTACAATTTCTCATAATATTTTGGTAACACAAGTTGCAAAACTAATGTGAACCAAAGAGCTTTACTTCTAAAAGTGAGTTGTGTTAGACTCAGAGCTTCAAATCTCACCAACTCAGTTTTGCAGCATTGTGTAATGCTAGAATCAAAGGATAGTTTTCATAAATCAGTTAAGTCACTTAGGAGACTACACTCTTTTTTATAAGGCATCTTTAGAAAACTCTGGAGACATATCTGGTTCTAATGTCTCTAGTTCAAGAGCTGCAGCTTTAAAGGGGACAAGTTGGCCTCTGTAGAATGATTTGAGAAAACAAACTTATTTTCAAGTGTCTATGCTTCCTATATAGCAACATGTATATATCTATAAATACATATATAAACCCCACACACTGAGTGCTGCCAACAGTCGCTATGAATGAAATGCAGTGAGAACAAGCAAAGAAAGCCTGGTTGCTGTCTTATGGTTAACCATTTTGTTACACCTATTTTTTTTAAATTCACAGATGTATACTTTTCCTTTCATGATAAATTCCCTTTAGTGGCACACATTAAAAGAATTTGGATATTTAATTCCAAAGCTGTATTCCTGAAATTTCTGTTCAAATCTAATGTAGTAAAGGAATTTGTATTTCAAATATGCTGCAATCTGACTGTAAATTTCCTTTTTACATGCAACTCCATTTTATAAATTGGCACCTACACCATTCTTCTTAATAAGATAAATGAGCTTGCTACTTATACATCTGCTCTGAGAGATTTAAACCAGTGGAACATACCTAAAGTTGACATACTGAATTGGGATTCACACAAATCTCTGGTGCTATTCTTTCACCAAATGGTTGTAGGCCTCACTACAAGAGTGGAGCACCTGAGCTTACTTTTACCATATTTTCTGATTAATCCTTCCGTTACTGAGGAACTGTCTTCTTAATAAGTGGAATTAAATGAAAGCTGACATCAGTAAGAGGATTTCCATCCGTATCAAAAGATTCTGAGTGAGTCACTAGATGAAGAGCCATTTTAGATGTCATTTCAACATGGTCAACATTTTGGATTACCTTTGAATCACTAAGAATTTCTACCTGCAAAAAAACAGTGAAGTGAAGCTTTAGGGATGTTCTTCAGCAGCTCTAAGAACGTTAGAAAAATCCTAGCACAAAAAATCTGCTGGCATTTAAAAATCCACCCTCCAAACAGAGCCATTACTATTTTAATGTTGCTTTATAAGTATTTTAATAGAATATGTAACCACAAAAAACCATACATAAATAATAATACAAAAGGACTGTTTTCATTACCAATAGAATGAGTGAATGGATGTTTGCAATGTTCTGCTTTGTATGCAACTTTACTTGGCAACAGAGGCAATATTTATAGTAAAGTCTATCACCGCTTATCAATGTTATACATTAGGGTATTTTGCTACTTCAGAAAATTATATGTTAAAATATGCTGAAACATTTTCA
>WTXV02067500.1:0-19313 GCA_009823435.2 Nymphicus hollandicus
TATGAGAATGAACCTGAGTAAGATTAGACTCATCACTGCAGAAGGGCTCACAAAAGACTGATTACAGCTGGAGTTAATGGGGACAAAAGATGGTGTCTGCTAAGTTTCTGAACTTCCCTAGTTATGGGAAAAAAGCCTTTTTCCCAATTACCATATCGGAGAAAGAAAGTAAATACTTGCACATTAGAGTGACCAGATGGGGAGGAAGGGAAGTGGAGGAGGAGAAGCCTATGTACACTGACTTCAGCTGGGCTGGGATTTTACCCTCCAAGCTCTCAATTTCAGAGACATGGCAGCCTTCATCAACAGGCAACTGCAGCTCAGTGGTTATTTTCGGGGTGGCAGCTCCCCCAAGGAAGTGGTGTGCCCATTACCAATGACCATTCATTACTTCACACTAAATCTCTCTCCCTCCAAGACTGCCTATTGGACTTACACAGCCCTTCGTACGTTTGGGGCTTTAAAAGCATGCTCCAGAACCCAAAGTTGCTCTCACAATCCCACGGACTTCAGTGGGCTGGGTGAGGGCTCAGCCCAAACTCTGAATGTCTTCTTATTACCATGAGACACCCACTCACACAGCAATACAAGTGGGGGAAGAGTGTTAATTTTTAAGTTCTTGGCTACACTCCAACTTCAGTAATTACACTCAGCAAAAGTGAATTTCCCCTGAAATTTCAATTACAGAAGGTATTTTCCACTGCCACCACTTAACTGCTGTGCAGTGTTTGGTGTAATTCTGCTAAATTATTTCCTGATTTCCTCTCACAGCAGTTGTTTTTTCATAGTGGGTCCACTGTTTGCCCATCAGTCAGTTAACCCTGTCTCAATTTACACTAAGGGCATATTATAGAGTGGTAATAAAGGATCAAGAGATGTTTTAAGCATGTCGCATGCATACGAAGTGAGTGGTGATGCTACGAGCAGAGAAGAGAGTTGTAAATGGTTAAAACAACCTGAAGACACTACCTTAATAGTCTAAACCATTTATGAAAATCACTATTAGTCACCCATTAACCTTCTATAAACTATTCATAAGCACACTCTAACTAATGAACTGTAATTACTAAGCTTAGGGAACATTCAGGGTTGGGAAGCGTTATATGCTCCAAAGGTCTATACCATAATGCAGGCAAAGATGGGAACTACTTTTAAAGGAATGCTCTGGAAAAAATGTGGATTCCCTGGCTTCAGTGTCTGGGCAGAGCCAACACAGCAACCTCAAGGCTTGTACTGGAGCCCTGCAGTGCTGTTGCCCAGAGGCCAGCCATGAAGGGCATGTCTGCAGGCAAGCATGGGCATCCCTGAGCACGCCAGCCCCATCTCCCAACTACACTGGCTACTGAGGGCAAGGGCTGTCCCACGGCTGAGCTCAGACACTCCAGCTGATATGGCAGGCATGAGAAAACATGCATCGAGCCATGTACCAGAGCATGGTCTGCCCAGAGGGTGTTCCCATCTATGGGAAACCAGGAGAGAAGTTTCTGGGCTGAAACAAAGGATAACCATCTTAAATCTATTCATTGCTCTGTGTGTGCGCCTGAGCATGTGTGCACGTACGGGCTTATGTCAGAGACAAAAACAAAGGCTGTGTGTGTATATGCACACCCCTCACCTTTGCCTAAGACATCCCCATGTATTTTTTTCTCTAGACTGGTATTCCATGAATTGCAATAAACACCCTAAAAATTCTAAGCAGCTCATTATACACCACTGTCTCCTTTTATGGCTCCAAGCCAGAATATAATGATGAGTCTTAACTTGTTAAGGACAACTAATTTTTTGTTCCTGGCTGTCTCAGGGGCTTCTCTCTTACTCACTCTCACTTTACTTCACTGTTGACATGCTTCTGTTAACTGGATGTCATCTGCCTGCCTTGATTTTATGCACAAGCAGTGGGATGCATTTTTCTGTGCAACAATTCTGCTTTGAGTTGCATTAGATTTGTCATTATTCTCTCATTTTCCCCTTGCACTTGTAACATTTCATCTATTCCTGCCTTATTTTTTGAGCCACGGTGCACCCACATTATGGTTTATACATGATCTTGCTCCCTTTGAAGCCGGCAGATTTCAGAGCCAGCCCTCGTCAGGAGAAGTGCCTGCTACCAATTTAGCAGGCTGAGGGCCCCGAGCTCCAACAACTCAATCTAAAGGGGGTCACAGGGTGGCACAAGCGAGTGTCAGCAAGTGCTGTTTAATTGCCAATCTAGGCTTCTCCATGGTGTTTAAAGTATAATGACCCATCACTTAATTCTGAGAAGTCCTGGCCCTGCTGCTGAATGGAATGAATATCAAAGGCTGTGCTAGAACAGGGCAAGGAGCCTACATTTCCTATAACTGCCATAAGTATAATAGACCTCTACTTCTGTCGTCCCATTACCACAATAATGTATTTAATTTGCTGTGTACTCTTTTTAACTAGATACCTTTCATAAAGCCTATCTAGGGAATATAGCCTCCCCCCTCCCACATCTCCCCCCTCCCTCAAATGACTAGCCTCTCTAATAATAATTAAACCAAATCAAGCTCTACTTTGCCTCACACCACGCCAGCCAGTCTTCTATAGGTATTAAAAAAGATTAAATGGAGGGAGGGAACTATTGTTTAAATTTGCAGCTCCCTCCCCAACCCAGGAGTATTTCTCCCCCATGCTGGGCCTGTTAATTTTGTTTAAGTTGATTTTCCAGTTGTCTATTTCCTGAAACAACATGGTGAAATTTTAATCTTTTGCTTTTACTCTACTTATCTAAAGCACACAACACTCTTATTTCCCTCCCCATTCACTCACGAGCTCTAGTTACAGGTTACCATTTCTCAATGAGGTGTGTTTCTCCCCAACCGCCCCCCCCAGTCTTCTCCTCCTTAAATCCTCTATACACCACCTATCACATATTAAACTGCAGAGATGGAGAGGAAGGGACAGAGCAGGGAAGAGACGTGGAACCTTGCTATGTAATGCATGCTAATTTAATTATGTGCCATCATCAAAATGGATTAGCTGTTTCAGCCCATCAGGAAAGTCTAAAATTCCACCGATTTAATTAACCAGGCTGAAAATCAGATGAACAGAAAATAAAACTATCATTAGGAGCAATTAGTGATTACTTAAACATAGTGCTGCCAACCAGCTTGTAAATAAAACTAGCAGCCCCTGGAAAATTAGATGGAATTAATTGGAGGTAGGGAGGGGGAGAAATATATACTTCTAAAGCTTTAGAGGGTCAGGCAGGCCCTTTTATGTTGGGCCTATCAGTGTTTGGAGCTTTGGCAGGGGGAAAACACAGCGCAATAACCTTCCTCCCAACTCTGCTTGAAGAGCAGGCCTCCTGCCTCCAGAGACTCCTCTCATGCACACAGAGCATGGCTCTGGGTGATAGCCACTGAGAAAGCAAAAGGTATCACAACTTCTCCTCCTGCTTTGTCAACCTCCCATTCTCCCTGCTTTTTCACCTGGTTTGGCTTTAAAGACAGCTTCCACCCCTCCCTCAAAAACAAGTTGTTAAAGCCCAATGACAGCACTAGGACACCCTCATCTCCTCAAAAGCGAAGGTACCCCTCATCCTCTTCTCCTCCACCCCACCAAAGAACTAAGGATGACTGTTTAACTGAAGTGCTTTCAGAAACACACTTCCTAGATGAAATGCCCTCCTCTAGAGAGGGCGGCAGGAGGAGTTACATTTGCTCTCAATTCAGGACCTCAGTATTTGAACTCACCTTGACATGGAAGCATTGACGGTCAGAGCTGTTGGGTAAGGGTGGCGGAAACCCCCTGTTGTGATTGGGTACACTGGCTGACCTTGCCTGGCAAAAAAGAAGGGAAAGAGAATGAGAAAGAGAAAAAAGGGTGGTATTTTTTTTTTTAAATAAAAAAAACCCCACACAACAAAAAACTTCTCTCTGCACAGTAAGCTTTATTCTCATTTGATCAGAACAAAAATCTTGGGGATTGTACAGCAAGGATCAAAGGAAAGAAACACAGAACAATTTGAATGCCATAAATCTGATAGGAATGGCTAATTAAATTTTATAACCTCTGCTTATGTCAATAGAGACCCTCTCCCCAAGCTGAAACTAGGTGTTTTGTTGTAATAATTAAAGGCGAAGTCTCGCTTGCTTTAATGGAGCCATCACACTAATTGAGGGCTACACATCCAAAGGAAAACAATAATGAATGTAAATTTATACCAAAATAAAGTACAGTGAATCAAAGGACTTCAGTTGCGCTTTGGGCCTCTTTCGGTATTTAGATCTCGGTGAGAAAACATTAAATTAACAGAGCTTAATTTGTAGCCTTTTGTCAGATTAACAAGTGTTGACAAGAGTTACCGGGGGAGAGTCCCCAAGAAGTATTGTGGGTAACCAATAGACAATCACACCTCATTACAATAATTAAAAAATACAGCAACATGCAAAACAGCATCCTCATGAAAGACACACAACTTTTTCTGATTGAGGTTTGTCTGTGCTGGCTAGTTCTTTTCATCTGTCCTTCAAATATATCATCTGACTGGGCAGGGTGCTTTCTGGGGGTCTCCTATGCAGGAGACATGCGGGCCAGTTGAGGATAGATGGGTTGGGAAGTTGATGGCGAAGCACAAGTGGCAAAATGAAAGCCTTGGATTACTTCTGCAAAGTTGGGCATGCTACATTCCTACAGCAAAAGCAAATGTGATGGCATCACCTCTCAACAAAAACTACTTGGAGAAGCTGTAAGAGCTGTGGGTAGATAAGTGCACCATGGGTGGTGACTTGTTATAAACCAGTGGTGATGACAGAGTCTTCCTGTGACAGAGGTGGCCATTAGCACCTGCCTGGTGAAACTGGCCACACATGAGCGACACTCATGCGGTCTGGCAGCCCTGACATGAGGTTCAAGGAGGACAAACCTGTGTCTTCACACATAAACATGTAAGGCTCTGAGACAGAGATGAGCAATGAGACACAGGTCAACAACAAGGAATTTCTTCCCTGCACTCTCATGTCTTTAATATCACTGACTTCGGGCACTAGCCAGGTATGTTTGTTTTAAAATGCTGAGTCTGTTACTGTGCAAACTTGAGCTAAGCAGTTTCACCAGAGGAACATGAGATGACTGTACTGCAGCTAGGCCCTGCAAGCAAGAGAGAAGAAGAAAAGGAGCTGGCATACATTCTACAAGCGCTGAGGGTGTCCTATGTAAATCGCCACAAATGAGGAGGATTTAAAGATTTCAGGGAGCAATGCTCTGGGTTTTTCTTCTGCTCAAGCCGTGCTCTTCTAGAAAAACAGCCTTCTGCAGAGAGCTGATGGACATGCTTCACCCTCAGGGTGGGAGAGCCTCTACCCAAGCTAGTTGCAAGACTACCCTATGTGAGGAAGGGCAGCCTGCAAAGTGGCCAAAAGTGGGCTGCTGTGGCCAAGGTCCGAGCTCCAGCTCTCCTGTATCCACATATCTGTGCTTGAAGAAAGGCCCCTAAAGCCTTTGATGCCAATCCTTCTCCTTGCCTGGGACGTGAGGGTGTGTGGGGCACCCCTGGTCTGCCCTGCTCTCCTACAGGGTGTGAATTCCACTTCCTTATGGAGGAGAAACAGGAACTTTAGCACAGCTGGCCAAACAACCTCGAGCAGGAGCAAACTATTTCTAGCTTGGGGCAATTCATTTCTGATGAAATACGATCTCCCCAAAACTGATGAGGCCTGTTATGTGAGAAAAATAACGTAATAGTCTTGATTTATAATGCAATACAAATGCATTTTATAAGTATTTAAATCAAATGTATTGTACAAAAGGCCTAGGCAGTGCTTAAGTGCATTAGAAACCCATTGTAGAGATGGCAACTTAAGGAAATAAAGAAAATAAGGACTCAATTACTGGAGGGAACCTCATACCCAAGAAGGCTCTGCAAGTGGGATACAAGGAGCTCAAAAGAAAACAAAACCCCAAACTAACTTTCCACAGCTTTTTTCTTAGCCAGTTTTAAAGTAAACTAATTCCTCTTTCTTGTTTGCAAGAAAATGCCATTCCTCAGATGCCAACTGCCCGGCCACGTCTCTACTAGGAATGCTCCTCACTGGCCGATGTAAAGCTCTACTGTTTCACAAGAAAAACTAGAGGGACTTCAGGGGGGAAGGCAAATGAAATTTAAACCTGAACATTTATAGCAGGAATGGCCCTGATGAAAAAGAATCCATGAGAAACACCCTGAGTCCCCTGAAAGCTAAACCTGAGAAAATCCCACGTGGTGCAGTGTAAGGGCATTAACAAGACATGGATGTTTCTGCAGAAGGGTTTGAAAATTCATGCTTCATGAGCCATCAGCTGGCAGAGATGACATGCAAACCTGTGTCCAACTGGTTGTGTTTGCTTTAAGACCACATGACCTGGCATACGTTATAATTAATCTTCATGAGGTGGGTAAATTCATAACCACTCAGTGAAGTGGCAGTTGGCAAACAGATTTATCTCAATGCACACACACACACATACATGCACATACACGACTTTTAACATAAATTTTACACATCAAAAAAGAAAAGGAAATGAAAAAAATGGAACTCCTTACTGTGGTACTAACCATCCTAGCGGATGGGGGATTTGTCCTACAGTGCCCGGTGATAACGGATAATAAGGAGATATATCTGGAGGATGTGGAGGCCTTGGAATTCCTACGGAAAAGAAACATAAAGCAGCGTTAGTACTGAGACGGGGAAATAAATAAGGAAAAGGCAAATATGTTTCTAAATTGCTATCTATTCATTCTTATTATAATACTTATGGCTTCACTTTGGGTTTCCAAAGGCTGTTTCACAGTCTTATTTCATAAAGTGGGCCTCCTGGTATCTTGTTCAATGAGATTCAACCAGAAAAATTGATTTTATTCACTTCCCCAGTCACCTCTCCAATTAGAGATAATTATTTTGTTATTTAGGATGAGAATTTAGGAGTTTCAGCTATGGTTTTGGTGTGACACTGTGCTAGGTACTGTCTTAAATGCCCACCAGAAAGATGGTTCCTGTATTAACTTCATGATTACTTTAGACTCCAAGTCACCAGTAGAGCAGAGCCCTTCCCATACATTGACTGAGTACTCAGTAGCATGGCATTATTCCAAAGTAACCGCCAAAACGAGTTACAAAGTCATTATAATGGCAAATGATGTTTGCTTTTGAGCAGACCTAGGCAACCTTTGCCAAAACCTAGGAGCGGAGATGACAGCCCCTGGAAATACTTGATAAAACATGGGGTAGATGTTGAAGGCGTGCCGGGGAGGACAGAGAGCCCATCCGTCCTCACTGAAGTTCCTACTGAGACAGCAGAAACCAGCTCTAGACACAAGCCTTAACAGCAAGTAGGAATTGCTCAGAGGAGTAAGAGTTACAAGACTGGGCCTTTCAATTAACAAGCCAGAGCACAATTAACCAGCAGAAGCAAAATTAAAACAGAGAGCATTAGAAGGAAGGGTACTGTATTCATGGCTAAAAACTATTTTTTTCAGTCACTTGGGAAGCTTTTAACCTCTAAATTAAATCTCCTTGTGTGACATTTTCATGCAGACATCGCTTTTTCTCCATTACAAAACCCAAACAGATTAACTGGGCTTTAACCATCCGGCGAGCTATTTGCACACTTGAAAGACTGTTCACAGAAGAAAAGTAAACAGTCTACAGACGTTAATCATATGTTTTACGATAACCATTTAAAAGCTATTCCCTGTACTACCATTATTTAAATGAGAAGTTGACTATGCCATTCACTTGCAATACGCAGGGATAGCAAGATGGATTCCTTTTAAAGCCATGTGAAGTTAGCATTAAGCACAATTAGAAGGGGGCCCCAGTTGAAGCGTAGGGAGTGAAAACCAGTTAATGCACTGCCTCACTCAAGGGCTGGAGTTTAGATAAATTATCTGCACACGTTGGAGCTGACAAAAAGTGAATTCTTTGACAAAAATTCAGTTTCTGATGTACTTTCCAATTAACTAGTTGGGATTTGGATTAACAAAAACAAAACCACTGTCACTAGGCACTCAACGCAGCCCAAAGAAATATTGACACTGACTTCTCTGGTCCCTCAGGTTAAACAGGGACTCTTAGAAAGTTAGAATAACATGTAAATTCTACTCTGTAACACCAATAAATCTAGTCAGGGTTTTACATGGTGCTCTGTATTCAAGAACACTGCCCTTCAGGCTGAACTGAGACTTGGTTAGACTTACGCTGGGGAAAAAGAGTTGCAAGTGTAGAGCTGGAGCTAAGTAGTTAGAGTGGATGAAAATTCAACATTATAGGAGACAAATGGCTGAACTCCTGACACAGAAACAATGGGATTTGGGGAAGTAAAAGAGATTAATGTTGAAACCGGTCATGATCCACCACCTTTAAAATTCCAGCTGCAATTTTGTAAGCGCAGATCACAGAATGTACATGCTTAATACTCTGGGTCATGCATGCAAACCGAGCACCCAGTAGATCGAACTACCAAGTGGGGTATCATGCTTGCAAAGAAACACATCCACAAATGACCCCACACATGCAACTCTGCTGTCACCCTGCAGAAGCTTTATGAACATTCACCCAGGAGGTTTCCTTCTGAAGCCTAACTGGCTTAAAAAGAAACTATTTTGTCTGGGTTCTTGCATGTGCTTGACATTTTACATGCCCCCTTTGGTGCTCCAGCATGCGAAATCTTTCCCTCTAACACGAAAAATGGAAGGATCCCCCTGCGCACTCCCAAAAAATCCCTAAACTATTTCCCACCTACCTGTTTTGGGATCTACGTCGGCTGGTAAGTGTGGAGGAGGGTTTCCCGGTGTGAAGTGCTCATTGCTGTACGTGATAAGCGGCGTAAGAGGGTGTACATGGTGTGGGTGCTGCACAACTGGCACTTTGTTAGACTGTCAAGAGAAAAAGGTCGACGGCATTAGAGGAGCACTGGGTACTCCCCACTGCAGCAAAAGGCAGGACATACACAAATCTGAGTATCCAGGACTTCAACATGACTTTTCCAGATCCCTTCTTGGTGTCACCCCTGCAGTTTTCCCACCCTCTTGCTTAAAACTTCCTCACACACTTTTCCCTACTCTTGAGTTTCTTTAATGTTTTTGACCCGTCGTGCTCCCATATGGAGCAACAGCAATTCTTCCAAATTTCTCCTTTTAATTTTGCAGTCTTGTGCTTCACCTCCCAGATGCAGGCAGACTCCTCAGTGAGGAGCTGACAGAGCCCCCCATTTAATTAGCACGAGACCCAAATGCTCACTGACCTGCAGGTCCTTCCCTTTCCCCTTCCTGTCCTCACTTTCAGTTCTGCATTTTACTGCTCATTGCAAATACTCCAGATAAAAAGCCTTTGTAGTGCGAGAGTATTCCCTTCATCAGCAAGCATTAAGCTGACAAGCGATCACCTGCATATTTTACATATATATATTTTAGAAGAGCTGATTAATTATCAATTCATCAGAGAATGCTAATAAATGGAAGCTGGATACTCATGAATTAGGCTACTAAAATATTCAGCTATATAAATAATGGCAAAAACATAGATAAAGCCATTGAAATTAACACTCTGGTGGGGGGAATAACCACACAGATATCATGAGGTTTTGTCTCTCACATTCCTAGCTTGTGGGGGAAAGGAATTCTTTTTTAATGGCAATACAAAAAAGAAAGGAGTGAATGAATGAAAGGAAAAGGCAGGCTGAACTGTAACTTACCCTTACAAGATCACAAAGAAAAAATTAAGCTGAAACAAGCGAACTGCTGGACCATTTACTGCGAGTAATCCAATTGCAAAAAACCCTATTCCCCATAGAGGATTTTCACTAAAATCCTACAACAGGGACATTTAACCAGATTAGGTACCAGCAAAGATAAAGAGGCTGGTATTAGATGATGAATGGATTAGAGTCAGGTTTCATTTTAGAATGTGTCTTCATTTCCTTTTATTACTTTAAGTAAGGAACAACTTGCATTAACATCAAGTAAAAGGAATCACATTAAAATGAAGTAGTGATATGACGATAGCCCCCGATAGCGCCGCTGCCGTTCAGGGTCTGCCAGCACCCTCCTGCTCACCCTCCTGCCCAAGGACAGCTTTGACCCCACCGCTCGCTCCCCAGCACCCCCAAACATGCACCCTTGCCATGCTCCTTTACACAAGTTATTATCTGATCTCGGTCTGAACGCTCTGAGCTTCCCTTAAAAGCATTTCAAAAGTAATTCAGTTATTCTCCAGGAATAAGCTTCTAAGACTGGAGAGGAAGGAAGAGGGGAGATGCACTGAGAGCTAGGAGGAAAAGAAACATCAGACTTCCCCGAATAAACAAGAAGTCCCTCCATCGTGCTTTGGTCAAGCTAAGCTTCACCTTCAGCTCTTGCAGCCTCCCCCACCCCAGAAGGCTCCCCCAGCCCCAGGTGTAAGTAGCTATTTGACTCACCCCTTTGATAACCTGTAGAAAAACAGCGTGCATCCAAAAGAAGCAAGCTAAAGAGCAGCGCTTATGCTTCCCACAACTTTCACTGTGTACACCCCTTTTTATAGCCCCTTACATGGAATGATTTCCCTCTTAACACCACCCACATGGCACAGGAGAGTCCCATGTCAAGTGACCACCACGCAGGACACAGCATGGTTGCGAAAACCAGCCCTGTGAATGTTGTGTTGGTCGGGTTGTAGGTCAGATCTTTTGCCAGCTGTACAACCAAAGATAACTTCTGGCTGTACAGATCCATAATGGTTTCACATCAGAAGAACTATGGGGAATTAGCTCCTTAACTCAAAAAGACAAAGGAGATGCTCTAACCCAAAAGCTCTTCTTTTCCAAGTGAACCAACCAAAGCAGTCCGAAAGTAACTGAGAGGTTTGGCAAGGGCTTCACATAACAAACCGTATTATACATCATGCAAACTAGCAGGCACCTACTCAACAACACATGACATTATCAGCCAAATGACCAGTTGATCTGGTTCACAAAAAAACAATCATTCCCAATAGGAGGGATTTTTGCTGGCCTAGAATTGTGTGAACTCTTTCTGTTAGGTGACCCACAGTGTGGCTGGTAGCTGCTATAGCCCTGTGCTCTCCCAAGCCTACCTTCCCATCACTGCAAAAAGCCCTCACCCAGATCCCAACAGGCACTGAGGGCTGTTTTCTACAGAGAGCTTATTTTCATAGAAACTGGAACTGGTTAGTTAAATAAGTGAGTGACACAATAACATTAAAGGGTCACACTTAAGCCGACAAACAAGAAACAACATGAGAAGAAAGCTGGACTTACATGCCTGTATCACCAAAGTCAGATATACCATAGGGGGCTACATGTAGACTGTGGGAAATTACCACCCACTGCTTTGATATACCAAGACCCCCTGCAATATCTCCACAAAACGGTGCAAAATTATTCTGTATTTTACTTAACACTTTTCAGAGAAAAACAAAAAACAAGAGGGAAAAACACCCCCCACCAACAACCAAGAGTTTGAGCCTTAAACGTGCAAACTTTTCCCCAGGTAAGTCATTTTTATCTGGGTGACTGCTCTGCACTCAAACAATTCATATAAAGGTACTGTATGTGAGGGTAGGATACTGTTTTGGCCACTGTGATGATGCTAAGGCAGAGGTGTGGGGAGGAAGTACCAGGGGAAAAGGGGAAATGCTCAAATATATGCTCTCCGGGACAGAGGAGTGTGATCCACTGCCCCTGCAATTCAGTCTGTATCTTATCACTGCCCAGGTCTAGGTTTGTATTCTGTTTTACACTGTTTATCACACACTGGGAAAAGGGACTGTAACGCTGCTTATAATAGCACACACAATTTGCAAGCCAAGCTAATCATGCCTAATATGCTAAATAAGCTGGTCTTTAAAAACAGCATTCCTGAAGTTAACTAAGCTTCCTTGGAAAAGAGGAAAAGAAAGGAATAGCTGGGAAAGAGCAGGATTAATCCTGCACATGCATCTTCTTTTGAAGCCAATAGGAGCTCTGCCTGAGTAACAAGTGTGGTCCTAACCCCATCCACTGGCAATGAAAGGTAAACCACAGAAGCCATCAATAGGAAGCACCTATTAGATGACCTTAGCCTTCCCCCTGCACAAGGCCCTTCCCCAATATACATTTTGTGAGTACTTTATCAAGAGTAGTTTTAAGCTAAAAGCCATTGTGAGATGCAGGAATTTCTCTGGCAACTTGAAGAACTCCATTTATGGCTATGTCAGACACGGAAAGGAGAGCTGCACTCATATGCACAGATTAGCATCAGGGCATGTGGTAATAGGATGGGAACAAGTGGAGATTTCTGGAGAGAAATCCCAGCATTTACAAAGTACCAAGTCATCTGCTGATAAATCACTCCTCTCCACTGAAAGCTGGGGTCTCATATGCTAGGTTAGAGGGCACAGTAAAGAATTGCAAGAAAACAACAGAAGTTTGCTTTTCTTGATAACCGCTGCCTGAAGCAAACCAAAGGAAATTGTCCCCATAGGGACTCAACTACTAAATCTCTCTATATGAATTCAAAATGCTTCTGGGAGTGCTTAAACACAGATGACTTTAAACAATAATGGAGCTCTGGAATGAAGAAGAAAAAAAACCCCAAACACCACCAAACCCACAACAAATTTTGGACTGATATATTTTTGAGAGGGATACTGAGATCCAGTTAGCCTAAGTTCTGATAAGTGCCTTTAGGGAACAAAAAGACCTACCGGAACTTCAGATTTAAACTGCAGGGGACTGCATGTATAAATTGCTATGTATTAGTCTTTGTTGCGTGGTAAGGACATTTCATTAACAGGATGAAAGATGCTTCTATGCGTGTACAGCCCAATTTAATACACCCCACTGATGAATACTCCCCATTTACTGAAGAAGTTAATACATACTGTATAAATCAATAGTTCCTAAGTCTCTGAAAGCAAAATAAGACTTGCACGAGATGAAACACTGTATTGTGAGCACACAAAGAGAAACCAACCTTTAAATGGGAACAGTTGTTACTGCAATTTCTGTTTGTAAATTCTTAGGTTGTTTGGCTTAGGTAATAAAAATAAGGTATCAAAATCAGAGCAAAACATGCCAGAGAGGCCAGAGGATTTGTCTTCGCTGGGATAATGTGCGTTTAGTAAAAGCAGGTCTGCAATAAAGCCACCCAGGCTGAAAACAAGCCATCATGCCATTGCAGCACCACAGCGGCCAAAGACTTGGCCGGCAGGAGACTCTGCTCCAATGGATCCCTGGCCCAGCAGCCAAAGGCAGGATAGGGGATACTCCTGCCCCAGCAACCCTGCGGGTACAGCCAGGGAGGGACCCCCTTCCCCAGCCTGGGTGACCTTTTTTAAGTGTCCTTAAGTCCTGTTTGCGAGGCAGGGATGTGCTGCTGCCCAGCAGGCACCCCTCAACCACCCACAAACAGGAACGTGGCATGGCATGGGATCGGGAATGCAGCATGGGAGGGACTGATCAGGCACCTGCACTCTGGACCCCGAGTCATCCCCCCCCTTCCTCCACTACCAGTAACAGAGGAGGAATGAGAGCTCGCCATTCACCTTAAAACCTATTAATCAACAGCCACTGAAAACAAATGGAGCTAGAGCTCCGCCTGTCTTTTTTTGCCATGTCCTCCTTTTCCCTGTTTCCCCATTGCTTTCCCTTTCTACTGAAGAAAGATGGGCCCTGAAAGTGCCTTTATGAGCCTAATACAATAAAACAAAAGCAGCACAGAGAGGGTTTGTCAGCCTTTTCCCCTCCTCCAGGGTGGATGCATAAGGTCGACAGTGGTGTTGAATTAGCAGACCCTCTTGGAGTTGCTCCCTGGGCTTAGCAAAGGGTACCATTCAATACCAGTTCACATTAAAAAACAGGTTTATAACTTGTCGCCCTGTATTTTCCAGATGGTGCTATTGCAGTTATGCTGACTGTGGCCAGTGAAATGCTAACAGATGTTCCTGAGCTGCTCTGCAGCTCCAAAGATGCTCATAAGAGGAAAGTTTCTTTTTTACTAAAGGTTGATCTCTCCTTGGTTCAGCCTAGGAATGACATGTCCCACCCCCCCATCAGAATACTAAGCTGCAAGAAAAGGCAAACCGCAAAATATTGCTGCAAATACTAGAATATGCTTCCATTTCCAACCAGAGTCACTATGACCCAAAGTTGAGCGCCCATCAGAGTAAGGACCACTCTTGCCCTAGAGGGATGCACCCACATCAGCAGCCGCTCCGGGTGGCACCCCAAACTTCAATAAAGGAAACTGCAAGCCATTTGGGTTAATTAAAAAGCTAAAGCCAACCAAACCCACCAGCTATATGTAACTCAGTCCTCATCCCCTTCCCAAGCATAAAAATTCAATGCCAGTGATGAAGCATTCCTGAAAAATAAACCAGATTGAATTTTACCCGGCTCCATTCAGCTAAGTGGAGTCACAGTTTATTTTCTTAAGGATGCTTTCACACCTGACTAAGCATTCCCTCCTGAAAACTACTTCCCCTTGCTCCATTATAGCTGATACAGTGGCCTGAGCCCTTTTCACAGTTTAATGTAGCTGATTTCTGCCTAAGGTCCTGCCCTAAGCTAACTGCCCATTGTAGCGGGAGACAAGGCCTCCATTGATAATCACAACTCACCCTGCTAAAAAAAAAGGCTCATTTTCTTCCTTCACACAAATGATGACAGGAGCACTGACAACCATGTGCTGGGACAATACTCACCCTAAACAGAGCTTGACAAAAAACCCCAAACCCCCACTGCCCTCCCCTTAACAAATAATAGAAGGGGGGGAACAGGACACTGTTGCATCCTTCTGCTTCTTCCCCCTCCCTCCCTGACCACTTCCCAGGCCAGCAAGTGCCTACCTGCTCCTGCAAGAATTGCCGGCTTTCCAAAACAACTCCAGGCTCTATTAACAATCTCTCAGACAAAACAACAAAATCAGCTTCCTGGCTTTAAGCGCTCAGCAATTC
Source organism: Nymphicus hollandicus (assembly GCA_009823435.2). Taxonomy (NCBI): domain Eukaryota; kingdom Metazoa; phylum Chordata; class Aves; order Psittaciformes; family Cacatuidae; genus Nymphicus; species Nymphicus hollandicus. The sequence continues at coordinate 14,934 of WTXV02067500.1, forward strand.
ATTCAAGACAAGAATCGTTTTCTTTCTTTCCCCCCCTACCTTTAACTATGATGAAGTGCCCCCTGCATACTGGAGCACTAAGCCACCCTGCTTGACATTTTCAGCATCCTTCCTGTCAGGGAGCAAAAATACTGAGGGGAGGGGGTGGGAAAGCGAGGATTTAAGATGTTCAGGAAATTTCCACTTAATTTTGCCAAAAGGCAATTATGTGAAATGATCTGGTGACAATTAGCATACGCCAAATTCTCCAGTGTAAAAGGGAAAGACCCGGGGTTTTAGCTATCTAATTACTGCCTGTTAGTTCTCACGCAGGAGAATTAAAACCACTAGTTGTAAAACATTATTATTAAGCGGTGCTCACACTTTGCTTTCAAAGCTCTCATTGCTGTGCTATTGAGGGTGCTGGGTTCTTTTAAGTAAAAATAATAAACTGAGGGGTTTAAATACAAGTGAAGTGCTGCGTTCTTGGACCATGCAGTGTGACTCTAACGTCAGGGCAGACCCGGACAAGCACCTGCTACACAGCTCTGTATTTTGAGATCCTTCAGCAACACCTGGAATTACATTTAGGCCAGTTTTTACCTTACCCATTCTCCTAATGTTTTATTGATAAAGGGAAAGCTCTCTGTTGCATCTGCTCTACCTGACCCTGGCATACAAATCTGGACATCTACTCCAGCCTATAGCCCAGAAAGTGTGGCCTCCACATAACCAGCCAATACAATACGATTTCTGTATCTCAAAATCAGAGGTGATTTGATCAACAGGTGGATTTCCCCATACCAGGAGAGCAGGACAGTGCTCACTCTCCAAGTTTCAAGCATCGAGGTGCCCACATCTACTTCTTCCGTTACAAAACGAGAGGCGCAGTTTCTTCCCCAACTTTACAAACACTTGGTGCTTTCTTTGCACACGTTAGCTAATTACTAGACAGATACTATCTCTGCAGAGCAGGCAAGCCTTCATTCATGTCTAACAAAGCAAAAAGCAAAAAGACTTGGCATACATCAGACTAAAACTGAAACTCACTGTTTTCTTAAGCAGTACCAGCACAAGGTGTGCTGGATACCCAACCATTAAGCAAAGAGACTGGTGAAACCTAAGCAGGTCTTCAGGAAATGCTCCTGATCATAAAGGGGGTGGAGAGGGGAGAGATACAGAACAATAATGCAAGCACGGAAATTCAGAAAAGATGGGAAGAAGGGAGAAGTGAATATAAGCAATAGGGTGCTTGTAATTGCCCTGATAGACTTTCTTTGTTAAGTGCTTTGTATGAATACCTAGTTATGCAATTTTACTTCCTGCCTAGCACTCTCTAAACCACCACATTCTAAACAGCTTTAATTCTTGCATATAAATCTCTTATTTCAGCACCAGACAGACATATGCTGTGGGAGAAACAGCTCCCCTGAATTTCTTAGGATATTTGTGACTTCTGTCTACAATAAAAACTTGACCATGAAGCTGCTAAAAAACTGCAAGAAATGCAGAAATAAAATTAAGATGCATGCCTATACCCACTTGGATTTGGCAATTTCAGTAACAACAGCGTTATTAAAAAACTAACACGCATATACATGCCTCCAGATATGCTGCCAAGCTTTCGGTACAGCTTTTTCAAATGCAGTATTCACAAATTATAGCGGACTGTGCTCAGTACCGATACTCAACGTATGTAGCAAATATATATTAACTAGCTTTAACAAGTAACAAAGCTCTAAAAATACGTTTTCATTTTTTCATCTGCTAAAATCATTACACGCCATCACAAAACAACTGAGTGATGAAATTCAGGAAATCCACAGCAATTACTTCTTGACTAAATTCAACAAAGTTTCCCTAAAAATGTGATGTTAAACACACAACAGTACTGAAACACCTTGCAAATATTCTGGAAGGAAAGAAAGAGGCACATTTATACAGTGCTGTCAGGCCTTTCGCCCCAAGTCTCCATAAAAAGAAGTCCTCTAAAGGTAAAATGCTTACAAGATCTCATCCCCAGCCATGTAAAACCTGCATATGCAACAACATGCAGTGAAAGAAGAAACATCTAAATAACTGCCCTTTTAGATTAATTCATTTTACATCGATTCTACAGAATTTTATCCCTTGTTTTATACAAGAAAAGGCAAATAAATCCACTAAGCTACACAGGCAAAGGTACCAGAGAGTACTGAAGTGATAGAAATCCTCCTCCTGGATTGACTGTCAGCAAGCCTGGCAGAGTTGGAAAAGAAAACAGCAGAAAACTCAAGACTGCCACAAAACCTCCGCTGAAGATGTGATGCTTTCCAAAATTGTTAAATACATTTCTATTTTCTGTGTATAATCACTGGCAGTGTACGGAATGGGCTGAGGGGTAGGTTTACTTTCTGTGATATATCTTAATGAGAGAAACCAAAGTCTCATAGACTTCTGATAACAAACACAGAACCACAGTGTCAAAACACATTATCTCCTATTTATCGACATTCAGATTTGTTTTTCATATTCCTTTATCACTGGATGAAATCATTTTTATGGAGCGTCCCTAAAATTTTCACCTTTCGCATTACGGCTGAGCTTTATGAAGAACTGAGAGAATTTCACCGAGTGTCAACCAAACACAGGATCAAAAGCACCCAATTAAAAACTACCACATACTATTTTTAATCATTAAAAAAAGAAATAAAAAGATCTCGTTTTGTGTATGACAAGAGTTAAACCAATTCCATCTCCAAACCCCCTTAACTGTCACGTATGTGCCCTGCTACAAACCAACTTTTTCTCCTCATTAAAAAAAAAAAAAAAAGATATCAACAAACATTTTTACCTTCATGGTTTCAGAGTTAAGGAAATATCGTACTGAACTGAAGAAAGCTTTGAAGTGGCCCCCTCCGCCCCAAAGGAAAAAAAGGAAAGCAAAGCTAGTGATGTCATGGTCACTGTGTGAATGTATGACTGCGGATGTAACACACAGCTAACACACGCACGCACACTTCTCCTTGGCTGGTAACCATTGTTCAGCATCCAGAAACCAGCCCCTGGAACCTGCTGTACAGCAGGCAATGAAACACACCCCCCATCCCCAAACACACCCCAATCCCACCCTGGATGCATTGGAAAAGAAACAAGCCGGTTCTCTCCCCCCCCCCCCATTTCCATAAACCAAACCCCAACACCAGGCGGAGGAAGGGCAAAGAGGAGGAGTGCGACAACTCTGCCCCGCTGCACCATTGTGTCGCGACAAACTGGCCGTGCCGCGCGCTCCCCGTCACCGCAGCACAATTAAAGTGCCATCGAAAAGTCCTGCTTCCCCCTGCTGAAAAAGACGCTTACCATGAAATAAATAAATAACAACACCGCCGCTAACAAAGGTCACAGCTGGAGATGCTTGCTTGATTTCTCACACCACCCCCCCCTTCTTTTTTGATTCCACACAGGAGGAAAGAAAAGGAGAGGGAGAGAGGGGGAGAGGGAGAGAAGTCACATCAGAAGTTCAATGGTCAAGACGGAAAGCGCGCACGCAGAAAGTGCTACTCACCCAGCAATTCAAATTGAGATGCCAGCAGCCGAACTGCTGGAAGAGAGAGAACCCAGAGGCAAGCGCTCCTCCTTTACCACTCAAATCTTCCATTCCCACTAAAATTGCATCCCTCGGGTACATAACAGCTTTGTCTTTCCTTCTCTTAACCTCAAAAACTTTTTTCTTTACTGTCTAGATGCCAATTGTGCTGGCTTTGTATTATTTTCCTCGCAGCTTTTCTCTCTCTTTTTCTTTCCCCGCTCCCCCCCACCACCACCTCCTTCACTTAAAGTACTGGAAAAGCTGTCTTAAAAGATCAAGATGTCTCCAGTTTTTTGGCCTGGTGTTTTCTGAATGCTCAAAATCCACTGTCATGTTGGCTGTGAGAAGTGTCTTATTTCTAAATTGTCGGCTGCAGTTATCAAAATTTAGAGAAGCTTCCTGTCTTTTCTGATATAGCACTTTACCATCATCCTTCCAGGGAGTGAGGAAAAGACTTTCCCCCCCCCTACGCAGGTATGTCTGCTCAGAAGAGCTAAAAAGCAGTTACCTTGGAAATCAATGACAATGCTACTACAACCCAGGTTGCACAGGTATTACTAAGTGCAGCGAGCAAACGCCGGCCGGCCGTGAGGGAGCATGATCAGTTAAGTGTAGCGAGCAGTCACTTTATCTGCAAGATTGTCAAATCCCTCAAAACAAATTTCTTAGGGGGAGAGCTGTAAGAAAAGAGTATTTTCTTGTCATTGCAACACCGAGGTGACATTTGGCAGACCTTTACCATTAGCTCTGGTCTCTCCCCTAACCCCCCCCCCCCCCCCCCCCCCCCTTTCTTTACTCAACATCTAATTCAATAACAACCCCACCCCAACCCC
>WTXV02067502.1:0-20123 GCA_009823435.2 Nymphicus hollandicus
ACAGGGGCTTGGAGCAAGCTGCTCTAGTGGAAGGTGTCCCTGCCCGTGGCAGGGGTTGGAACTGGATGAGCTTTAAGCAAGGGAGTGACTTCAGTGTCCTCTTCTAATGACACTGCTGCATATGCAATCTATGCAGCTTAATTTCCCACTGCAGGCTGCAGTGAGCACTCCCATCTAAGGATCACACTGTTCCCAGGTTGAAAACTTGAAAGTTAAACATCAATTCTTGTGCTGTAAAGGTATTAGAGAGAAAAGTTCAATGTCCTCCTCTCCGTATTTCCTATGTTTGCTTCCCCCAAGACTTTTTGTGCATCCTGCTTGGCTGATCCTGGCTCCCTGTACATCATTCAGCAGAGAAGCCCATGCAGTACCTTATGGGAGACTTACAATGATTTAAAACATCAGCCTGGAAGAACAAGTGCAGGGACTTGGTGCACATTTGATCTCACAGCACACTGCTGCCTCCCCTGCTCCCAATGAGCTGTTCCGTACAGCTTGCATCCTTCTCTTGTCAAATCTCCTCTGTTCAAACACCACCGACCACCCCTTCCTCTCTGAGTCACATGAGGGGGTTATATTCACAGGAACTCTGCTTATCCTGTGTATGGGCTTGAATTTTGAGGCCCTGGAAGCAAAGCTCAAGTACTTGAACCCTGGTGGCTTATTTTCTACCTGCTGTGAGACTTGGGTCTAATAAAAGATCTCACCTATTTCTATGAACATTGCTATGTTAAAATCATCTGTCTTGCTCAGTGGGTGCTCTTAATGCTTTCAAAATGCAATGTTATTTATTACTATTGTTCTTCTAAGAGCTTAAGCACTGCAAATTTAGGCACAGTGACCCACACAGGGGAATTACCACCCTAGATACAGGCCCTGATTTGGAAACAAAGGCATTTCCCACTTCCCTATGATGAACACAATCTCTGCTGGTATATTGCAGGTCACATTTCCCTACAGATCTCCACAGAGGTGGGAAATTCAATCTCCAAGACTCAGAGAACACCATTAGAAGCGAAGATTCACGATCAAACACAGGAATAAGTCCATCAGACAAAGGATCTGGCCCAGCTTGGCATCACCAAGAGCTAATTCAATTGCTCCTCCCTGTTCAAAGAAACATGAAACAGCTGCTAAAGGCCTCTCCTCTCCAGTGCCTTTTACCTGCATGAGATAGTAGTAAATCCCAGCCAAACCATGGGCTGCCCCTACATAGTACTCCTGGTACCACTCATACATCAGTGGGCTCTTTGCTGTGAAGTTCCTCCTTTTGGCCAAGCTCTCTCCTGAGGCAACAACAGCTTCACAGACCTGTGGATGGGAACAGATGCTGGTGAGGGAAATGCTGCTGGCTTGGATACAGCACAGTGAGTACTCTGACCACAACAACAGAGTTGGTTTGCTGCCCAAGGAGAGGGGAAGAGTGTGGGTGAGGGAGTAAAGTGTATGGTGTATGGATTTATATGGATGGTGGGGGGGGGGGTGCGTGATGCTTCATCCCTTTGGAAGAGCAGCAGGAATACGGTGTGGTTTCTCCCTTGTTGCCACTGTTCTCTATATCTAGCACTGACTTCTACCTGCCCAAAGATGAGCTGTATAGGAAGAGACAGCTTAAAAAGTCAGAAGCAGCCACGGTACCTGCTGAATGTGACTCTGAGGGATCTTTTCCTCTCCGAAGTGCTTGTTCACAAACATCAGTGCATAGAGATAGCCCATGCGCCCATAGAGCAGCTCATCTGGCACTCGGGGGTCGAGCTTGTGAAGGTGGAGCAAACTGCAAAGAGAAATTCCCATGGGGGAGATTAGAGGCCACCACTCAAAGCCGCTTAACCAAGCAGTGAGACTGGAGCTCAAGACCATGGTTTGTTCCTTCATGCTGCCCGCACCCTGGGAGGTGTCAGTCCAGTCTCTGGGTCTCAGCCTTCCAGCTACACAAGGTGTGAAATCCCTGCTTCCCCTCTGCTTTTTGTCTGGCTTACTGCTTTATTCTGCTCAGATTTTACAATCTACTCATACTATGTGCTTGGTTTTTAGAGCACCAGCTCTAGGAAAGTTATTTGTGGGGATTCCTGGGCTATAGGAAATGTTCAGCATAAAGTTGCTGACTGCTCAGAAAAGGCTGCCCCAATTCAGCAGGGAAACCCTGATGAATTACCTCCCTATGGTGCTGTTGACAAGGCAGACCCTCAGCCAAAAATGACTGTTTTCAAGTAAAACTGGTATCTGTTTAACATAGCTGCTCGAGGAATGCTAGAAAGTCAAACTAGTGCTGACAGGATGTGGAAAACTCTCACCTCTTCTGCTTATAAATCCTGATAGGAAAGGCCCTTTCTCTCCATGCCTGCAAGTAGGGTTCTACTGTCAGTGAAGAAAGAGGTGTCTCCATGACCTAAACATCTAGGTAAGAGGTGGGGAGAAGCAGCTGAAAATGATGTTTAACATCAAGCCTCTGTGGTACATGTAAGCAATCGTCTCTAGGGAGAGCTAAGCAGTAGTGAGGATAGCTCAGCAGTGAGTGCTATGGGCTGTCTGTGGTACATCCCCACACCGAGGACAACTTGGCTGCCACCAAGCTTTAGCCCATAAGTGTAGAGCCAGAGGTCTGCTGGAGTCAGGTATTTCCTTTGCCATGTTGCAACGTTGGTGACGTTTCTGCAGTGCTAATGGAGACAGACAGCTCCTCACACTGGTGCTTTGCAGCTCAGTTCACTCTCAATGCAATTCTTCCTGTTTTGCCTCTCATCACAGGCAGCTGCATCCTGCTGAGGCTGCAACAGGGAAAGGGCTAAGAAACCAGCCAGGAGATCAATGTGTGTGTAGGGCTTCCCTGTCACAGCAGTGTGAGGAGCAGAAAAGGTGCCTTGGCAACCCTTGCTCCTGGGCAGAACAGTGTGTTGCAAAGGAAAGAAGCAACTAAACGTCCAGAGTACCCTCAGAGCACAGAGAGGATGCTGGGCTGTGACTCCCCAAGGCAGGAAACTTTCCCTTAGCACTGGACTCAAAGCGAGCAGGGATATTGAAGGAGAAAGCAATGTCTCAGAGTGGATGGGCCTCATCTGCTCATGTATCACTTGAGATGTGCATTGCTCCATGCAGGAGGTTTCTCATGGATTAAACCCAAGAGACAGACTACATCCCAGAGTAGGAGTAAGCACAAAGTCCCTCTCTCAGCTGTGTGGGCTGCAAGGAGAGCCCTGCTACCTCTTCATGTGCCCTGTCCCCAAGTCCCCAAGGAAAACAGGTGAAGAGGAGGATTTCCAAGGAGGAAAAGAGTGTTTCAACAGATGGACTCTCTTCTGGCTGGTGATGTTGTTCAGCTCTGAGATGTCAGGAAGATGTCAGGTGCAACAGAAGGAATGGATGGGTGGATAAACAGTAATATCCACAGTAGGGATTTTCTGAGGTCTGGAAGCAAGATCATTTTGTGGGGAGATCTGGAGCTACTATCCTTGCTCCCTATGCATTACTGTTCCTAACCCTAGCTGCTTTTTCAGTCAGTACCATCAGGGGAGGAAGCCTGCCCGTGGTTTCTGGGTTTGAAATGTGGGGCAGGGTTGCGTGGCCCTGCATGTGCGCAGCAAGAGATGCCTGGGATGCTGCTGGACTGACTGCATGCACAATGCATTTCTCAGGTGTGAGGGGGTAAATCAAGGTCCCTGAAAGGAACAACCACTCCTGTTCACATATTGACTCACCTGTCAAAAATCATTAGTTCTGGCCCGAGGGCAAGCGAGGCAGCTGTAGAGCAGGATGGGACACTTGTAGCCACCAGCTCTAAAAGCAAACCTTTGACCTTCTGAATTGGTGGAAGACTGGTGGGAAAAGAGGACTTCTGGAACATGGCTCAGATTTGCACAGGCTCTTGGAAAATGGGCTGCCCTGAAGCATTAGTCTCCAGAGCATAAAAACACATTTGTTGGTCATGAACTCATTTAGGCAAGAGCAAGGAGCTAAGGAAAAACAAGCTTCTGTCTATTCCACTGCAGGTAAAACCCTGCTGATCGATTCTCTCCTCGGGCTCTGTAAAGATGAGGTGCTTTAAAAGACAGAATAAAATGGAGAGAGGCCTCCTTCTCCCCAGCTGTAATGGAGCTGCACTTTCCACGCACCTCCAGTGCATAACTTAACAACTGTTCTGTAACTAAACAGCATCCTCCAAACCCACTTAAGGGTTGTGATTAAGGGAGCTATTTCTCAACAGAATACTCTCTTTTTAAAGGTAGCACGGTCAGGTTAACTGCTGTGGGAATTGGCAGCACACAAGGACGGCCTAACAGCTCCTTTGAGAAAGCCACGCTTTTCTTATTGCCTCCCTTCAAAATGTATGAAGAAACCGATTTCCAAGGCTCTGCCTTCATCGTGCCATTAGATGGCAGTGCAGAATCAATCATGAGTTTCCATTCTCCCACAGAACTGTAGGCAGCAGGGATACAGATGCAGAAGGGAAGGGAGAGCTACTACAGCAAGAATTAGGGATTTTTCACAACTTGGGGCTTATGCATTGAGCACAACTGACCAGCACTATTTGACAGATTAGTTCCCCTTTTGTTAGCAATTAATCATTGTGAGACTCCCTACTCATTACGGGATTAAGCAAAACCTAAACCATAGATTACTTAAAGAAGATAATTCTGTCCTCAGATTGACCATATCCACGTAAACCAGGGTGTTAAGGGGTGTCCAAAGCCGTACAGGCACCTGATTCCCACCCATGGCTTTCTTTAGTTGCTACTATGCATCACTTGCTCACGGCTGTTTAAGGGCACTGAGTGTGTTCTGAAGCGTCAGGGGTTTTGTCTGGGTTTTGTGCTGACCACAGGTAAATGGAAACTCTTTGCAGGGCTGTTTCTCAACTTCTTAAAGCTGATCTCCCTTAAGCAAGAAAAGCTTGCAACTGCATCTCCTTTACTTTCTTCCTTCCTCTGCCACATGCTGATCCGACTGTAGGACTGCTTTATTTGTCCTTTTTTTGTCTTAAGTACCCAACAAAAATACATTTGAGAACAGTTGAGGAAAGGCAGGAAATAGAAATAGAAAGAAATGAATCATAACCAGCTGCATTCAGCAGTTGAAAGGATGCTGTCGATCTTAGGTTTAAGTCAAAGTCAACTAACAAATAGCAAGTGGAAGCAAGTGACAAAATTTATCTAATAATCCGACCACTTTTCTGCTCTTCATCAGAATGGCTGCAAAGCTAAATTGAAGGGTTCTGAAAATACATCAAACCTCACCTTCTGGGGTTTAATTCAGGCATTTTTGTCTTCCTGTGTTCATCAGAACTATTTTTAAGACAGCAATAGCAGCTGAACTTGCTCCCCAGCCTGCAGGCTGCCAGGCAAGCACGTTTGTCCTTGAGCTAGCTCTTTCCCCATGGCACAACTAGTTTGTGTTACCGGATTATCCCGCTCATAAGGCTGCAAAAAACTTATCCAGGCTTGGCAGAGAGTGCCTGGTACAAGCCCAGACCAGCTCTATGAGCAAGAGAAACAATAGGTCCAAGACATAACCAAGCTTTTTACCGAGTGATGCAGTCTTCTGACTGCTTCTGGTTCTGCAGTTTGTGGTAGACAACAGCAGCCACTGCCAGGGGCCCGGCATCCCCACACAAGAACGTGATGGATCGTCTTGTCAGACAGCTCAGGCTCTTCTTTACGTACTCATGGGCCACCTGAAGGTAGGCTGGGTCTCCATACACATCATACAGGTGCAAATACAGCACTGCAATGCCTGCAAAAAGAACATAAAGGTTGCACTCACCAGAAAAGCTTACCCTTCTTGTTCTGCGTCCTGGCTGTTTTAATGAACCTAAAAGCCCAGCCTCATCTAGGGCATAAGCCTTCTAAGACAGGCTTCTTGAGCACATCCAGGGGCATAACCCATAGCTGCAGCATCCACAGCTGCTTTTCCTGCTTTGTGACCTCCTTGTACTTGATGCTGCTTATGGGTGGATGACAGGTCAAGACAACCAGCAGTGTGTGACCCAGGAAGGTCTGATCACTGGAGGGCAGCAGAGCTTCTGATACACAGGTTAAACACAATTCTAGTAGCGAGGAGCAAAAGATGAGATCTCAACAAACGCACCTAAATCTATCAACTGTACCTGGGACTGTTGCTAAACAGTGGAGGGTAAAGAAAGAATCATCTCTGGGCAAGATGGTACTTGTGGCACAGTAGAACTGGACTGTTATTATCCATTATTTTTTGCCAGGCCACGAGGTACAGGACTGGGTCTCTTAGCTTGGGTTGGATTTTACAAGAAGTGACACATCATCAGCACTTGGAAGCAGCACCCTTAAGACTTTTCCCTCCCCCACTTCATTCCCACTGGGAAGCACCAGTAAGGTTATTACAGCGCTGTGGACATCACCCCTTGCTACTGAACAGGTCCCAAGCCCTATACCAAGGACTGGTGTGCCCTACAAAAGAAAGGGGCTGCCTAACTCTCCTCTGTGGCACATCATCCATGCAACCAGCCCTTGGGTGAAACATGAACAGCTGGAATGGAACCTGGAATGCTGGAAAAGGCTGTGTGGTCCTCCCTGGAGGTTTTCAATGGGCTGGCCAGCTACAGAAACAACTCTGCTACTAAGAAGTCACATCAATTGCTGTCCTTTGCCTGTCTGCCCTGTCTTCAGCCAGCTCTCGGGGCTTTTAGTAGGTGACTGAGGAGTCCTCAGTAAGTCTGTGTTTGAAGGGTCTGCCACATTTGAACCATCCTCATCTGGAAGGTATCATCAAACATGCACAGAAGAAAGCTATTGGCCTACATTACTTTGAGAAAAGCTTATTTCTCCTCTTACCAGCATCCATTTCTAAGACACCTCAGGTCGTGCATTTAAGCCTAAATTAATAGAGCCCATCTCTGCAGACTTTGCAAGGTGAAGGGGGGGAAGATACTGCAAAATTCCACAGTACTAAGGACAATTTTAAATGTAGGTTGTTTTCTCATTTTGCATGGGTAATCTCCAAAGCCTCGTGCTACAGACAATGCAATTCCACATGTATATTAAGGACAAGTCTCTATTTCCTGCTGAAGCTAGTAACCTTGTTCTGTCTCTAAGCAGTTCCGTGTTAGGTTAGTATTTCCAGAGAGAGCTCAGATGTATGGTGCCATCACTCAAGTGCATAAGGATGTGCATATGAAGCCCATCTTTAAAGGGGAACCCTCCTCTTCCAGCTAGCAGATGTCAAGTGACTCTCCTTGATTTATTTAGCAGCTAGCACAGCTTCTAGGCTTTAATAGGCCTGAGAGCTGTTTGAGCACAACATGCACTCTTGACTTATCTGCTTTAATACACAACGTTCTGCTTTGTAAGTAGCTTCTATTCCCACTGCCATCGTACCACCCTCGTTACGTATATAACTACCACACTAAGACCACTGCCAGGACTGAATTCTTCGAAAGTCAATGTCTCAGCATTGTTTTCCTCTGCCTCCTTTGCCTCTCCTCTTTTATAGTGTTTCTCCCTCCCTTTCCTCCAGGCCCAAGCATCTTTGGGAAAGGCTCTAAAAAACTACTGACCTATACTAATGGATGGAAGAGATGAGTTGCTTCCCCAGATCATTCATTTTCCCTTTTCCTTCAAAACCAAAGGCCTTACAAGCTGAATCTACAGCAAATTACCTCAACCCAGTCCTGAAGGAATTCATACTTCCAAGCTGATCAGAAGGCACAGTGCAGTGCTGCTTTCAGCCCACTGCTTGCTCTGTTGCTGGGAGCCCAAAAGTAGGGAAGGCCAGGAAAGGAGGGCAGGCCCATGCATGAAGAGACAATGTTTAGACATATGCAGAGGGATACAAAATGCAGTCACCTGGGTGGGGATTCTCCTATATCCTGTGTGCCAAGATACAGGCAGTGTATTTCAGAGCTTGGAGATAAGAGACTTTCCACACCTGATGATCCTGGCTCAGTGAGGAAGTGTTGTTCTGCAGAAACTATTCCACAGATTCCTACCCCCTAATACCTTCTTCACTCCGACTGATGGGATGTTTGGTATGCAGTAAGCGCTACACAAACATGGCATCATCATTCAGTTGTGATTAGATAAGCAGCGGATCTGCTCCCTTTCTGTGTTCAGTGTCCCAGTTGGAAATGTGACCTATTTTTGTGACCTCTGAGTCTCCTGGTTGCTTCCAGCAGAACAGTGGCTGCTTGTGGCCTGCTACTGCTAAAGATGGATGGGCTTTGATCTGCTTATTGGTTACTCTTGGACCTTTTTCTACGTAGTTTCACCAGACTTCCAAGGTTTTTTTGCTCCTTGCAGTGCATGGAGCCAAAATACTGCTGCATAGCCACGTATGATGGAGAATGTATCAGACATTTGATGGTGCAGGACTGCAGCAAACACATGGGCTACTGACATATCCTTCAGCAGGGCTCTGATGACTGAAACCGTCATCTCTAGTATGCAGGAAGCCAATACACTGGAGTGTTAATGCTTGAGGTGCTTGCTCACTGCAGGGAATCAGGAGGCAAAAATCAGTTCTGCATGTCTCACAAAGCCTGTTTATTTCACATCTTCAGTAGGATAGTCAACAACATCTCTTGCCATCCTGCATGAGGAGTACTGTAGATGCAGAGGGGTGACTTGCCTTAGAGATTTCTTCTTAGGTGGGTAGAGGAGGAGACTTAAATCTACATAGTAGAAATGGACTTGTCTGCACCAGTTGGCTAGAGCTGATGGCCCCGACTTTAGTAACCACTGCTTTCAACAGAGCAGACATCACTGGAGGTACCCAAAAAGTTCTTGCTTGAGAGCTAAAGCACTGTAGCAGGCTGAAAGAGTAGCTCCTCCAGATGACCATTCTGCTGATCAAAGAGCAGTAAAGCTGCACCTCAGCTTCCTTGCACTACCACTGCAGACAGTCCTGCTGGTGGGAGAACAGCAGTAGGGAGACAAAGCTTCCCCTTCACACTGAACAGAGAGGCGTCAGCACCACTGCAGTCCCCTTGCTGACAGCACCAGCAGAGATGCCCATTAGGCTGTTCTGAACATGCCTCCTTGTCCACTAGGAGCTGAGCTGCAAAGTGGTCCTTTCACAAAAGGCACTAGGTTGTCATGAGAGGATTTCTTGACCTAATTTGGACCATTTCCAAACCAACCTTCTGCAGTAATAAAGAGCTCCGAGATCTTGTGCTGACCCAGGGAAGTAAGTAAGCACCCTTACAGCAGGATGTCAAACACGGAGAGCAAAAGTGGGAACCCATCTCTGCCCATGGTGATGGAGCCTGATGTCATTTTAATGAGTCGGGCATGGGGTAAATTACAGAGGGGATGGCATAGCTTTACTGCCCAGCTCAAAGGATAATAAACATCTTTTCTGGTGCAGATGCATGAGATACTGTATTTATAAATACCTGCCAATAAACACATGCTGAATGGGACAGTGAAACATCTCTGGAGAGCTGTATTATGCCATGTCCAGAACTGCCTGATGACCCAGAGCTGCACTTGACTACTGCTTGCTTTCCTAGTGCACTGTGGGACATGGGGCATTTCTTAGGGTGCCTCAGCTTCTCCAGCCTTAAAACCTGGGTAACAAAGCTTCTTTTGTAAAGCAGAAGAAGCATTCCCCCAAAAAAACCCCAAATGAACAAACGAACCCCAGCTCAGGCCAAACCAAAACTACCCATTACCCCATCATAGAGCCCTACAACATGTTAGGTTAGACAGGATCCGTGGAGGTGACCTGATCCAACCCTCTGAAAGTAAGGCCAACTTCAAATTTACATCTCATTGCTCTGATCCTTGTCCAGTCAAATACTAAGTCCAGAAATAGAGATGTCACAAAAACAACTCACCAAGCACTTGGCGGCAATGTGGTTTATGTGGGTGACACAAGGCACTCTATTCTCTCTCATCAAATGCAGCCTCACTGGCTCTTTATTCTGTAGGGATTGTCTGAGGATTTCTGTTTTCCTGAACAGAACTCTCTGTTGATGCAAGTTCTCTGGGTTCTGAGATGAAAACTAAGATATTACACTAAAATGAAGGAAAGGGTTTATTCCAGAAGCTTTCCTGAACTGGTCTGGTCAGGATTTCTATCCATTCTTAAATGGCTTTTATTTCATCTGGTGTGTCTTTTGAAGAGCCCTTTCAAAAGGCAACTCAGCCCTGTTTCTTGTCTCCACTTGCCAGCCAAAAGCTGTGGATGGGGCAGGCCAGCTGGACTCACCAGTCTCAGAGGCCCTCAAGCTCCAAAAGCCACAACTACGACATTGCTAGAGAAGGGAATACTCGCATGGGAAATGAATTCCAAAGGCAGTGCCATAATGTGGAGGAGGGGAATCTCTCCCTTATATGCAATTTCAGATGACAGATCACCTCATTGTCTGAGGACACAACAGTCCAGCAGGCACTGGACTTGGGAACTTCCCAGCTTCTGCAGTCAGCTAGGAGGTGACAGGAGTGAAGTCAGCCTCCTTCCATTCCCTTTTCATTGTCTGCCAGCCAAGGTAGTCTTTGGTGCAAGGCCTCATGCGCTATGAGAAATACCAGCACACAGCATACATGCTCTTCAGCATCCTCATGCTGATCTATGTGAAAATGGATGAGGCAGTGATTTAAAATGCTTCCGATTCAGGATTAGCTGATGGCAGTTTACCTTCCCTCAGTCAACTCTTTGATACCAGTGAAACAGATTAAGACCACAAAAGCCCTTACAGCAGTCTGGCTAAACTGCTTAAAAGACAGAACACAACAGCCAAGTCTGGTCTATACCCAGCCATGTACCTCGTGTTGCCTATGGACCTTGATCTTTATGGGGAACTGAATGAAACTAACAAGCCACTTCAAATCTGTTTTGAGGGCATTCAGCCGTATGCTGGATAACCTTGATCCAAAATGTGTTTTCACTGCCTCTGACCTGAAAATATAAGTTCTTCTCTCCCTCTGCTCCAACTTCACATGCCAAGAAGCCATGGCTTCCCTAGCACAAATGCTGGCTGGGGGAACAGGGCTCCATCAAGTGTGTTGGGAAAGAAACAGACACCAAAGTAAAACACCAGCATATGCTGCGTATTACTGGGTGTAATGTAGTACACTCAAGTATGTTACATTTCACGCAGAGTTTGCGCTGAGAGAGCCATATTTCAAATCTCTCTTATTAGCAGCCGCAAGAGTGTGCGTTGATTTCAGACTGCTGGGCAATGATTTACATGAGAAGATGCTCAACAAGCCTTTTCTACATAAGCAATTACAGGGAAAAGCTGCTGTCTTGGCCCAATTAATTTTGTCTCTGGGAACCAGCACTGAATAAATTAATGTAGCTAGGATTAGAAAAGAAGGGAGGGTGGCAAAGATACAGTGTAATATCTGCAAACTTCCCTTTGCTGCCTGGGACCTGCAGGAAACCCGCCTATGGGGCTTTTTCTAATCCTATTAGCCAAGGTAGGAAGGTTGCGTTCCAATGGGGAGTGATCCCTGGGAGGAAGAGAGAAGAATCCCTCTTGAGAAACTCCCTTCCAAATAACAGTGAGCTGAAATCCTGACAGAGCTCTCAAACACTGCTTCACAACTGCAGTCACTTTCCAACATGAAGCTCCTTAAGCCACCCTAAGGAAGGGAACGTGGCCTCTGGGCTTTCAGAGTACTCCTAATATCAGCTAATTGTCCTCCTCCTTTATCTCCTGGCAAGAGGTAGACTACCATCATACCAAGTAGTACCCTCATGACTTAAGACCATCTTTACACATGGGGTGCTTCCCATCTACGGGGACCTCAGAGCAGGGTCAACACAGACTGTAGGACTGAACCTGCCTCCTAAGATGAACTCAGCAAGCACTGAAAAAGAAAACCTGCATAAATTCACAGGCAGCAGCAGCGTGCTGCCAGGCAGCAACGGATGAAATCAGTGTTCTCCCACGCTGGAATTTAATACCAGCATCCTAGCGTTTCTTAGGAACTGCTCTAGAGTGCTCTCACTCCATCTACCTTACTAAAATTGTTAAGCTGTCATCAAGCTGCAGAGTTATTTTAGCACCAACACAACAAACACCATTCTCCCAAGCAAACTGTTGGCATCAAGTTCCATAGGATCCAAGCACAAGCCAGTCACACCCGGATTATCATGTAGAAAGTTGTCCTTTAGGATTGCGGTGCATTGCCAAAGGAAAAAGGCAGCAAAAAAATCTTGCAGTAAGCATGAGAATAATACGGGATTAACTGCAACCACCCCAGGGTCCCTCCCTAGAGCCTGGCTTGGTGCAGAAGTCAGGCAAGCTGACAAAGCATACAACACTAGCCAAGAATGAGGCATCAGTGAAAGGTGTGCCCTTCCCTGGCTCCAGTGGTAGGAAAAGGGAGGGGAAGGCAAGGCATGCTCCCAAGGAAGGAAAGCCAGGTTGAAAATGCAGAACAAGAGAAAAACAAGCTCCTGGAAGCTTTGCGGACAGAAGTTAGCGTGAGGAACGCTTCCATCCTTCGTTATGCTCACATTTGCATTTCTGCTCCTTCCAGCAGGTACTGGAGCAGAACTAGTCCTGGCTAAGTGGAGGGGCACTACCTGGGGAACAGGAATGCAGCAACCTGCCCATCAGACAACATCATGACATAAAATTCAGCCCGAAGAGAGAAGGCAGACATCATCTCAGGCCTTAAGCTCACCGCTGCCACATGCAAGGCCTCTTTGCAGCTAAATGACCTACCACACGCATCTGCCTACTTCATGGAGCACTGGTTTACTTGTCACCATCCTCACTGGGACCAGATTTGGAACTAGTCTCTTTGAAGGCTCCCATGTTTGCTCTCTGTTGTATAAGTTTGGCTCTATTAACCACAAGAAGACCCTGCAACACTACAGTCTCTGTGGCTTCAAACCTGCTCCAGAGAGTCCTGAGAAAGATAGCCTCTTGTTTTAATGGATTAAAACACACACAAGAAGCACAGTTCTTGGCTGGGATCTACTGTAATCATTCAAACCCTGTGATCTGGTTTGGCCTGACCTAGAATTCAGCTCTGGAGAGCTCCTGCTCCACACGATCCGCTCGGCCACGCTACCTGCCCAGCCAGTGTACGTAGTGCAGTCCTGCGGGTCTGCAGACTTGAGGCCCCTCTCCATGTGCTGGAGCAGCTCCCGGATCTTGTTATTCACCCGTTGTGTGAATTCCGGGGTCAGCTGTGGAGATAAAAAGCCCCAGACTACTAAATACGAAGGAACCACATTCAGGCAGGTGGGGTTTTGGTAAGGTGGAGGTGCCCGCGGGGAGCACAACCGGGTGTTCTTTCACCTGACAGCCCCCATGGGTACCTCAGGGCCGGGCTGGCTCCAGTCTGGTCAGCCTGGCTTTGCGGCCCGGGCGGGAGCAGGCCCTTCCCAGCTCAGCCCACCGCGGCCACACTCACCCTCCCGGCAGCATCGAAGTAGCCGGTGGCCAAGGACTTGTCATAGTCGGCATAAGGGTTCGGAAGTGCCCGCTGCGCCATCATGGTTCTGCCGGCCCCGATCCGCTCTGCTCCGCCGCGCTGCGGCCCGCCCGCGCTCCGCCCCGGAAGGCGGCGGGTGCCGGTGTAAGTCCTGCCGCTGCTCCCGCGCTTTGCCGCACTGAGGCGCCGGTGCGGGCAGCGGCCTGCGTCTGCGGGGGCTCTGTGGGGTTTAGGGAGCCCGGCGTGGGTTAAAGGGTTACTGCAGCCGCCTCTGCGGGGTTTAGAGGTGGTTTTCGGCTCGCCATGTAGGGTTTAGGGAGTGATTTAAGGGTCCCTTGCTGCACCTGTGGGGTTTAGGAGCACTTGTTTTATTTGCTGACCCTGTGGTATTTAGGGTCCCATGTTGCTGGTTCTGTGGTATTTAGGGAGCTCTGTGGGATTTAGGGGTGTTATGTCAATAGTTCTGTGGTGTTTAGGAGTCCCCAGTGGCTGTTTTTTGTGGTGTTGAGAGTTCCCATGAGGCCAGCGTTGAGTTCAGGGAGCTCTGTGGTGTTTAGGGTTCCCATGTGGCTGTTCCTTTGGTGTTCAGGGAGCTCTGTGGTGTTTAGGGGTCCCACATGGCTGGTCCTTTGGTGCTTAGGAGCCCTGTGGTGTTTAGGGGGCCCATATGGCTGGTCCTTTGGTGTTTAGGAGCCCTGTGGTGTTTGTTTTGGCTGTCCCTTGGGACTTGAAGGCTCTGGGGGGTTCGGGGCTTCTTGCAGCTGGCCCTGGGGATTTTGAGGTCTTGTGGGGATGAGCAATGTGGTGGGCCCTGTGGGGCTGGTGGCCCTGTGCATGTGGTGACAGAAGGTCAGTCCAAGGAGCACATGTTGAGTCCTGCTCCTTTCAGCAGCAGTAATTCCTCACACGGATTGGGCCTGGATGAGGTACAGGGGCTCTTCCTCACTGCCGCTGCTGAGCTGCTGTGTCTCACTGTGTTGTCTGAGCCATATCTTCCTCGTGAGTATAGGGTTGATCCCTGCAACTCATAGTCCTGAGCAGTGCTTTGCATCCCAAATTCCACTGGTGTTGGGGGTCTTCCTGCAGTCATCCTGTGGTGGTGTACCCCTGAGCAGCCAGCCATGTTGGCTGCGTGGTAGCATTCACTGGGCAGTGTAGTCCTCGTGAGCTGTGTTTCTGGATCCAGGCCTTGTTGCCTTTCTGCCTAGTGTAAGTGTGCCCAGCTCCCCTTTTCCTGACCCTGTAGGCCTGAGATGGGTTGTGACATCCTTGCTTGGGGTCTGGCTTGCTGAAGTGCAGCTCTGGAGCTCCCCAGCACTTCTAGCTCTGCAGAAAGGCCCAAATGAATGTGGCTGAGCTTGAAGTTCTTCGTGGCTTGGATAGATCTAAGTGTAGTGGTCGTGCCCCTTGGAGGAGCTGAATCCATCTGGGTGAGTTTAGGGGAAACAGCTGCTCTAAGAATTCACTTTTTGGTAGTGATCAAGAACACTCATGGGAATACATTAGGCAGCTGCATTCATGCTTGGGACAATTGTGGTTTTGGGGACAATTATATTATTTAAGGGATTCTGGTTTTCTACCCCTGTGTCCGTTCTTTATTGCAATCTGTAAAAATCAGAGCTCAAAGAAAAGGAAAAAAAAGATATTATTGCAGGAGGTGGTGAGAACCGAGCAGAAAAGAGGGAATCCCAATTGTGTTTGCTTTCGGTTCCTTTTCACTCAGCTGTTCCTTGTTTAGAGAGTTTTTCAATCATGTCATTGCCTTGCATTCAAGTCAGGGAGGTGGGTTATGCGGCTCTAGCATGGGCAAAAATAACATGGGGTCTTCTGCTTATGGCTGCATTCCCAGCCCTGTGTTATGGTTTTCCCTTCCATCTGCAGGTCAAAACAATATTCACTTCTGTCCTTCCCCCAGGCACAGCTCAGTATTAACTTCCAGCACAAGGCATTTCACCTTTAGAGTCTTTCTTTTGTCTTTGATTCCTCTTATATTCTTTCTTTCATTTTTCCAGATCATTTAAAGACAAAGATACTTCTCCCAAATTATCCTGCCTGTTGCCAAGGAGTTTTGTTTCAGTATGGTGTTTTCTAAATGGTTGTGGTCAGTTGGGCTTCAATGGACCTGCTGCTGCCCAGCATAAATCCAAAGTACCTGTGACTGTCACCCAGAGCTCAGGTAAGTGACTCATGATTCATCCTTAGTAACCTGCCTGTGCAGAAGAGGGAATGAAAGAAGGAAATGAGCCTGAGAGGGAAGCTGCTCGTGTGTTCTTATTGCAGTCCGTGTCATATTGGGGTGTTAGGGGTGAGGGACTTGTTTGTTTGCTTTCTCTGGAAAGGGTCATGCTGGATTTGCTGAAAAAGAGGCAATTAAAGCAGATTTGTTCAAAACACATCTGGAGACAACTTTTGTTGTCTATCAGAGTGGATAGAGAAAATGGTGAGGAAACAGGCTCCAGTAGCCTTCCTGGCAGGCCCATTGCAGCCCTAGAAAAACCGGATTCTGAAGTGACTCATCATCAGTGGTGGAAAAAACGTCCCAAAATCTTTCTGCCTGTGAGAAGAGTAATATTTTCTGCTCCACAGCATTGACTGAAAGACAGATCTTTACTGCGTTTAGCAGCATGATGACCCTGGCTGTTGGTAGTCTGTACTGCACTGGTAGCATGGCTGTTGGTCCTGTGATTACATGGGTAAAATGGATGTTTCACAGTCTGTCTTGAAGAAAACCTCAGGATGCCTGGGTGTCTGTTCCCTCCTCATTCCAGTGAGGATGTGAATCCCAAATCTCTGCCAGGTATACAGCTGCCTACAGACTATTTGGCATCCTGCCTGAGGACTATGTGAAACACCTGCTTGAGAGGAGATGCCTCCTCCTGTGGTCACTGTCCTTCACTGGCTATAGGCATCCATCAAGTCTGTAATCTCACCTAGTGCTAATCTCCAGTCAGCAGGTGCCCCACATTGGGTAGTGTAGATGTGGACTTGCAAGTGCCCTTTCCAAAATGGTGCTTTGGCATTTATCCCTCCCCATAGCCTCCTCTCAGGGTTGGATCGACCTGGCACAGAGGCCTCCATGCTATGGGCCAGATGGGCTTGGCATGGTAATCCCATAATAATAAATGTGAGGGTTGCTTGTTTTGCTTTTGTGAGCACATGCTGTATGTGAGGGGTGTGCAGTGAGCAAGGGTAAGGTGTCCTTCGTAGACTTGTCAGATAGAAAAAGGGATTTGGGAGGCTGTGTGTGGAAGTGCTCCACAGAGCATGGTTCTCCTGGAAAACTCTACAGACAAAGCACCTGGGCAGTGGGAGAGGTATCACCTGCTGAAAAGTTGCCCCAGGTCACAGAACAACTGCAGTGCAGAATTTTGTGGGCAGTTAAGATGTAATCCAAGCTGGGGCATTTCTCTCTCCATCTCTCCTTTGCTTTGTCTCTTTTTTCTGTTGGCTTCTTTGTGTTCAAGCTTCAGTACAGAGTAGTTGTTTATTCGGCAGCAGCATGGCTAAAGGTACTACATATTTAGGGTGGATATCCAAAGTGTCCTAAGAAATATGAAAGATCAAAGATGTCAGTTCCCTCTTTTAAAATAATAATTTTGAATATTGGGTGTTATTTCAGCTGTAATGCTCTGTATAAACCAGGGATGATTCTAGAAACTTTGCTGTGCTTTCCTATTAGAGCTGTGGCTCACTGTATTTGATCTCAGTAAAAACTCAAACCTATATGAAGAGATTGAAAGCCTTAGTGCCATTTGAAGCTAAGCAGACTTGTTTTTGGAAGGTAAAGCAAGTGTTATATCTTGGCATTATGATGGCAAAGTTTTTCATTTTAGGAGGATATCCAGGAGAGGGAAAAAGTGTCTTTCTTACTTTATTGGATTCTTTTTTCCAATGCGCAGCAACCATGATTGCTGGTAGCATTGATTGTTTTTCTTTTAGCACCTTCTATGAAGAGACCAAAGCCTGAATATTGGTCACAGGAGCTGAACTAAGCTGATTATATTAATAGTATATGTGGGGCACAGCTTCCCTATATCCTGCCTGCATTTATCGTGGTCATAGGTTAAGCTAAGTGTTCGGCAACAGCGAATCGACCCTGTATGCACACCGTAGCAGGCTTTGAGCTAGCAATTCCCATTCACATCTCAGGAACATAGTAGGCGATTCTGTGAAAACACCTGCTTGCTAAAAGGCAAAAGAAAGTCAATTGGTATTGGGAAGGGAGAAGAGCAGAAAACTAAGAATGCTGTTATGTATATCTGTGGCTCGCCTGCATCTTGGGTATTTGTTCTGATCTCAAACAGGCCAGCAGAACTAGAAGGGGTACAAGTTATAGAACTAATCAGGCCAAAACAAAGGTCATCAACTGTGTGGAATGGCATATGTGCAAGCACCGAGTAGCTAGGCTAGGACTACTCAGGCTGAAAAGAGACATCTAAAGAGGGCTGTTGTAAATGTCTGTAAAGTCTTGAACAGTGTCACAGATGTGAGGAGGGGAAGGTGACACGCTGGCTTTCAAAGCTAGCAGATATCAACTGAAATGACTGGAGTAGCATTCAAAGGTGAAGTAGTTAAGCCATGACAGGTTGTCAAGTAAAAAGACACCACTGTGCTTGTGTACAGGAGGTGCCTGAGCCACCAATTTCTGGGAGATAGAGAGTGTGTTAGGGGCAGCTTTCCAGTATCTGAAGGGGGCCTACAAAGATGCTGGAGAGGGACTCTTCATCAGGGATTGTAGTCATAGGACAAGGGGTGATGGACTTAAACTGAAACAGGGGAAGTTCAGGTTAGATATAAGGAAGAAGTTTTTTACTATGAGGGTGCTAAGGCACTGGCACAGGTTGCCCAAAGAAGTGGTAAATGCCCCATCGCTGGCAGTGTTCAAGGCCAGGTTGGACAAGAGCCTTGGGCAACATGCTCTAGTGTGAGGCATCCCTGCCTGTGGCAGGGGGTTAGAACTAGATGATCTTAAGGTCCTTTCCAACACAAACCTTTCTATGATTATATGATTCTGTGATTGGATGTTACTGCATGTGTTTGCTCATACACTGCCTGAGCATCAGACAGGAAAGGAGGTATTGGAGGATTTCCTCAGAGCTGGTGTGCCTGATGCTATGGGTTTATATTTTGCTTTATGGCATGTTAGCCTGAGTAGAGCAGTTAAAAGCCTAACAGTTTTGTCTCCAACATCTGTCTCCGTGTCGGCAGCAGCTGCGTCCCGTTTAAGCTAGCAACATATCCCTAATTGCACGGTAGCTGCAACTTGTGTTGCTGTGTCTTTACCCTGCTCTTCTTGTTCTCAGCCACTAGATGCCCCTGTCCCACAAGCAAGAAACTGGAGGAGCCCTGCTCTGCCTGCCATCCAGGAAAGGCAGCTGTGTACTGCTCAGTGAGGGCCACGTGCCTGGCTTCTGCTGTGAGTAAGGAGCAGAGATCAGTGGTTCTGAGCATCGGGCCAGATCTCTTTGGACAAATGCACGTAGCAATCCTCTGTGACATTCTGCCATTTTCTTTTCGTTGTGTGCCGTAGGATATCTATCCCAATACAATGGGAATCCATCTTTCTTAGCAAATGAAAGAGAGAGGTTGGAGACTGAGGAGA
Source organism: Nymphicus hollandicus (assembly GCA_009823435.2). Lineage (NCBI taxonomy): Eukaryota > Metazoa > Chordata > Aves > Psittaciformes > Cacatuidae > Nymphicus > Nymphicus hollandicus. The sequence continues at coordinate 18,967 of WTXV02067502.1, forward strand.
TCAGTGAGGGCTGTATGTGGGCAGGAGCAAAGAAAACCAGACAGGAAACTGCTGAGAGCTGGATTAAGCACTGTTTTGGTGATGAGATCATCTGGAAGACAGTAGGTTTTGTTGAGACTTTGATACACTTTGATCCCTGGACAGGACTGACATCAAGTCAGACTTCTTTTGCTTTGCTGCAGTGACTAAAGCAGTCTGTGTAGGGCACTTGCATCCTTAATGCTGTCTTTAAAGTTCAGCAAGAGGACTGGATGTGACTGCCAGTGAAAACATGATGTGGGTACAGCTGATTGCTCACCCTGACTCTGTATTTGACATCTGTCTGCCCCTGCATTCACCTTTGCATGTCTACAGGACGAGCAGTGCACAAGAATGATTATTGACTTGTTTGCTTAGATATGAGCAGTTTGGAGTGGCAGTGACCAGGGACTTTGTGATACTGAGCAATAAAATTAGGCTGTAGAGGTGATTTAAGGACTCTGAGGGGCACAGAAAGAACCCTGTTTTTTCATTTGGTACCCTATGAAGGTACATTTTATGCCTTCCTTGTAGTGGAATCTGCTATTGCTCAGAGTGTGCTAATGGGTTTTTTGAGGGGTGAAACTTGGGTGTCATGTTTTTAAAGGACCTTCAGTCTTGGGTGTCTATACCATCAGCAACTGGGATATCCAGGAAGCATTGCGAAGTCTGTTCTGATCTGGCAATGCTTTGGCACCTGTGCCAGTATCTTGATATTCATTCTCACCTCCACCTTTATGGTAATAGATTTGTCCTGGTCAGGAAATATGTGCCATCAGGCCCCAGGTTTGCCATTCTGGGGTTTCAGGTACCTGCTGTTTCTTTGTGCACCCATCACTCTCTGCAGCCTTCTGAAGACCTCTGTTTCTGGATTCCCTATTGAGTTCACTCACTTTGACTCCTGTCCCCTGACCCTGCAAGGCTTGTGGCTGACTCGTGTTTCTGTGGCTGTTCCCACAGAGGGAGAAGGGGTGGTGGCTGGCTCTGAGGAGGGACTTCCTCGGAGCTTCTCATCACCTTCAGGGAAGCCAGGTAGAGGCTGATTCATTTCATATTCTTCAGTATGAGGGTGCTGAGGCGCTGGCACAGGGTGCCCAGAGAAGCTGTGGCTGCCCCATCCCTGGCAGTGTTCAAGGCCA
>WTXV02067503.1:0-10776 GCA_009823435.2 Nymphicus hollandicus
CGGAGGGGAGGAGAAGAAGTTACCCGAATCTTCGAGAACTAGTGACACCCACCAATAAGTTTGGGACATATATATATTGACACAGGGTTATAACCAATAATAAGTAAGGTAGGTGGGCAATGCTGAGGGGTATAAAAGTGTGAGCTATCTGCGTAATAAACTAGAGCATGTGTCTTAACTCATATTGAGTGAATGCATGACTCTGGCCGTCTCCTCCGACAACATCTAGTCAATTTTTTCTGCAGTTAGAAAAATTGTATAAGATTTCTCACTAATACCAAATGCTGGTGTGGTTTCAAAGCACCTTGCTATCCTAACAATCAGAACTGGCTTTTTTCGTTCTTTTCATTACTATTTTCAATGATAAACTTGACTGAGTGCATTAGGAAATTGCTTGGATGTATAAAACCTGTCTTACCTATCTTCCCATTAGCTAGTACCGGCAAGTCTTTAAACATACAGGGGTTTAGGATGCACTTGAAGGTCCAAGTTGAATCATCCCTTTAATAACATTATACTGGCATAACTGAGCTTTTTATTACTATGTAATATAGTTGATCTTAAGGTGGTGAGTAGAGTCTGAGACTACCAAATCGATTCCTACAGGAACTGTAAAATCAAAGTAGTGAGTAAAGGTTTATGGTGTTGCCCAGCATATATATAGAGAGAGCATCAAGTACACTGAAAAGTGCCTACTTACCAAAGCAAGACATTCTTTGCGTACTCTGAGGGTATATGAGAAATAGGATGATGAAAATGTGAGCAGTGTGTGGGAAACCTGTAAACACATTACTTAATGCACCAGCAAACACAATATAATATGGAGTATTGTGTAGCTGAGCAGAATAAGAATTCAGATAAAGTATCTGTAACAGGGCAGTAAGAAATGTTTTCATAGAGATTTATTGCTAATACAACCAGCATTGTCATGTAGTGTTATTGCTAATAGCATTACTTTGAAGAGGATCTTTGGTTCCCTTTCACATTATAATGTTAAAAATCCTAAAAGGCAGACATCAACTAACTATTCCTTCAATGTAACTATAAGTTATTTCCCATAAAATGATGCTAATATATTTTTAATCTTATTTTTTAATAATTACTTGCATATATATATGAATGTATAAACATACACATGCACATATTGATAACATTGGATTGCCTAATAGATTGCAAATTGCATAACTTCTGATAGGTATGCAGATATACATGCAGGTGCATTTTGTAATAAAATTTTTAGTGTGGTACCTTAAAAATGTGTTCAAATAAAGTCTGATTAAAATTCTAAATGAAAATGAAAAGACAGTTTTACCTTAGTCAAAATAACAAATTAGACTTGTGTAAATCATAGGCATTTTATCTTAAATGATATGGGTTACAGTTTTATCCACAAAAATCTGGGAAAGAAAATTGGAAATATATTGGGGTTTTTTTCCCACAAAATGCTGTTTAGCAAAATAATTTCTTATCTATAGAAGGAAGCAGTGCAATATATAATAAGAAAAGTATCACTCCTAGATTAAAAACTATGTCTCTGACTAGTTAGAGGAATTTTATAATTCTGACACTGATGATACTGACTCAGGTTATAGTTTACCATTACCTAGTGACAGTAGATTGACCCTTTCATACTAAGCACCATGTGACAATTTAGATGATTCTCTCATCTCTATCTCTTAGTCCATGTTGTGACCCCAAAGCTTCTTCTCTAGACATCTTTCAGGGCCACACACCCTATTTCCTCAAGCTCTTCTCAGCCTCAGGCATCTCACACTGATTTGCCTACATAAAGACCCTCTGTTAAATTAATCCAATTTCCTGAGTAATCTTGCATTAGCATATGTTTTGAGAGAAAACATTTGCTTTAATTGCTTTTACTTTGCTCCCTGGCTTCAAATACATCTGGAGTTGGAGAGTGGAAGCAGCTTTTAGTGATGATCTCCAGGCAGGCCTAGGACAGGTTTACAATCTGGAAGGAAATATGGTTTTACAGGTAATCTTTGGGTTTCCCCAGAAGCTTCTGTAGGAAGATTTATAATGCTTAACTTTACCTATATCATTATCCTCTGCAGCTCTGTTTTTAAGTTTCTACTGAATAATCATTTCAGAATGCAACAGCATGGCATGGAACATATGTGTAGCAAAAAATATTCTCCAGAGGAAACATAAAAATAGCAAGAGATCTGGATTCATCAGTCAGGTCGTGCATTGCTCAACTAAGGCATCATAGCTTGGCTCAACTGTGCTTCCCCTGAAAGCCCCTAAAGTACTTTCTACATTTAAAAACAATATTAGTAAAATTTGGTTTGCACTTGGTAAAAAAACCCGCAGCTAGCATTTACATTTCACTGCATTGCTGAGCAGCAATCAAAAACAAAAAGGCAAGAACACTGTACTCCAGCTGCAACTTTTGGGCAAAATTAATTGGGCAGATTATATTCATCACTGCTGCTGGACAAAAAACATAAGGGACCTACAACCTTTCATTTTTAAGTGTCTTGGGATCCTTTCAAGACCAGATACATGCCCTGGGGGAGACAGACTGCAAAAGATGCCCCCCTGCCTGTGGTGGGGGAGCTGCGTCACTTCCCAGCCTGTGGGCCCTAGATCTGGACCTTAGCTCCTTCTCAGTGCTGTCATCTGCACTGCCTTGTTTTGCATCCGGGGAGGACTTTCAAAGTGCCACATCCCCACCTACTGCAGGTTGGTTCTCAGTGGTCAGGGGTGGCAGAGCCCACTGCTGGTGCTCCTTTTGGATGAAACTAAGCCAGAAATTGTACCCCGAAAGCGTACCTAATGTGGTCCAACTGGTAATATGGTTTCAGTCAATGGGAAGACACCAGAATGACTCTGAAGTAAACTCCGCACACTGAAAGGAAATTCCCTAGATCCTCAGCACTCTTCGGCTGTATATAACCAGTCAGTGTTACTGGGTTGCACAGTTTGGTGATGCAGATAGAGAAGTGTGGCAATACAAGGGTAAGATGGGCCTTTGTATGAAAGGTATTGAAAATTAGTCTTTTTTATATTATTATTTTTAACAGAAAAGGAAGTGATGTGAGTTGAATTTGTGTTTTATTTTACTGAAGATGGCAGTGGATGAGACCTTTTAAGAATGTGGTGTTTTATAGATCCTTGCATTCTCTTGGGATCCTGACTGTGTTTAATTCTCTACACCCCACTCCTAAAGATATTATTTCTTACTTGTGGCTAACTGCAGACTAGCTCCATATAATCTTGGTTTTATACCTCCTGGGTAGCTCGGGAACATTGATCTCCAAAGCACAGTTATGGAGTAGGATGATATCAACAGCAACATACTATATTATGTCACTCTGGGAACAAATACAGGAACACTTGTGGAAACACTCTGTGTGCCCTAGAAGTTTGTGTTCAAGTAATACAAATACCAGCTTCATTTACCTTATGAGGTCAGACACACAAAATGACCCAACTAATGATATAGTGAATAACTATCAGTTATTTATCTGGCATGATTATTATAGCTTTTCAGGCTCCTGAGAGAAAGAAAATGTCGGAGGCATCTTTAATCCAGAGTTGAGCATTATCAAAACCTGGTGTTCAATATATTTATGCCAGGCTAAAAAGGAAAGGTGACACAGGTAATATGACTTCATCAGCTACGCCTAAGCACCATCAGGCAGTATAATGAAGAGCAGTTAAAACCAGAATGCATTTGCCCGAAAAAAAAATCAAATCACTGAAGTTTAGTCCAGGCATTCAAAGGCCCATCCTTTCCATGTTGACTTCAGGCCAGAATGAGTTTAAGAGCAATCTTAATTGATCTCACTTCCACTTCTTGTAATCAGGGAAGTAAATAGAATCCTGCGTAAAGTGAGCAGTAAATACTTTCTGTGGTATGTGGAGAGCTTTCTCCTCCTCTCTCCCCTCTCAAATAGCTTTTGAAACAGAATTAACTTAGCTCCTACTTTTCTATGCATCTCCAGGAAAAGATACTACATCCTGGCAGGGGGCGTCAATTGCTGAAGACAGCAGGGACTGCCACAAAACTGCAAGTTAGAGAGAGAAAGTGGAGAAGCTAGTACCAATGTGAGGAAGACTGGACCTACAATATGCACACCTCTCCAGTGCCTCTCACTTCAGGAGTGATGTATTATATCATACAATATTTCACATATTATATTACAGAAATGTGTAGTTATATAATTATGATAGAATCATAGAATCATAGAATGGTTGTAATATAAAACAATCATTATACAATAATAAAATATGTCACTATGTTATGTATTTTATATATGTTATAATATTATGTAATAATACATTGTGTCATATATGTAAATGAATTTGCTAAAACTATTGCTTTAGTTGCATCTACACTGTTTTTCACTTTAAATTGAGTAGTTGGGTATTTTGAGTACATTTTCATCCACAGAGTCTGATGGCTTTTGCCCTAAATATCTCTTTGTTCCCAGCAATCATATTGAGGACAGAAGCTATATGTTGCCGCCTTAAGTGTTTTTCTCATCTTTCTCCTGCTTTCAAACCCTTTCAAGAGTCTGCCAAATGACTACAATCACCTGCTTGAGGCAGATAGATAGACAGTAGTGTGGGACAGTGTGTAACCTGTATTTTAGGTGAAGAAGAAAAGTCAGCTGCCGTAATCATGGTCTCCTCAATCTTGAGCCACTTGATACAGGAACATAATATAGCTCTATTATTGGCTTGACTATTTAACCCTTGATTCCACAGCTTTTCAAGCACATCTGAAAATAACATATTTAATTTTACAGCAAAAGTTTTATCAAAATAAGGGAGTGAAGAAATGGTTTAGTCTGAAGACATTTTTTTCCCCCCTCAGTGCTCTGATCTGGCTGATGAACTGGAAATACTAATCAATACAATCTGCAGCCTTGGTTAGGTGTATACTGAATACAACTGATACTGCAGTGCTCCTGAAGAAGTCTAGATTTAAAATTAAAAGTTACAGAGAAAGGAAATTCAGTGTTCCAGGATGCATTTCACAAATAAGACATTAACTTTGAATCAAGAGAGACATCACAATCTTAAACCTACCCAAGTAGAGAAAAAACCCTGTTTGGGGAAAGGAATATCAGAATTTCATTACAGAAATAGTTATCAAACTAAAACTGAGTCTAAAACTAATGGAAAATCATTACAAGAGAGCTTGTAATGCAACATCAAACACAGGTTGTAAAGACATATTCCACAAGGTGTCTGTCTAATTTCCATTTAATTTTCTAGATTCAATTTCAAAACATAAATTTATTACTGTTGTGTGAACTCAGAAAAGAGGAGCATTAAAAAACTTTTGTTGTTTCAAAAGACAAGTTGAAAGACAAATTAGAGGAATCAAAATTTAGAAGGTCCTTGCGCTGTCACTCACAGGTGCACACATATGCTCTCTCTCAAAATATACATTACAGTGTATGTATATATATGAAGGAAATAATATCTACATACTTGCACACAAATATATTTTCTAAGTTGATACTTTTTAAAATTAAAGATTAAAATATAATTTTCCAAATTAATAATTATTTATTTCCTCTTAACTGCCACTTGAAACACATGAACTGAAAGCGCAGAAAAGTGTAATTATAAATTATTTTAAACCACAAAACTTTGCACCTACCCGTATACAGCTGTATCATAGGACAAATAAGAAATGGATTCCAGTGAAATCACTTCCCTGTTCTAAAGTGCTGAAAAAAAAGGGAAAAAACGCATGATGAAGACTGCATAACAAACGTATAAGTCCAATTCATTACTGTTGTATATCTCCTCTTACTAAGTTCTCACTGTTTCATGCATACATATGATTATTTATTTTTCTGTAAAAATATACCTAGTACAATATTTTTGGCTGTAATCTGAGAATTTTACCCTGCACAAAAACTCTCTGAAATGTCTTGTGTCTAATCTTTATTTTAATTGAAACAGGCTGGTAAAGTAATATACATACAAGCTGCTGATGTGTATGTAGTTTATCTTCGTTTAATGAAATGTCAGGTCTAGGACAGGAGAAACGTGAAATTTCTTAAGCTGTGAGGAATTTCAGTATAATGACATCGGGTTTCCAACATTGCCACAATTGTTTGAACTTTCTGAAGCAGTAACAAGGGCTGTAGACGAGGTGAAACACTTTACCTCCTTATAATTTGTTTCCCTTTATTCTAAAAGGTAATTCTGAAAGACATGCTGTCACTGATTGGCATGTACAATTTGCACCAAGGATACTGGAGCTAATACACAAATCAACATCAGTGGATGCTCCTAAATACACCTTGATCTCAAAAGAATTGAAAAACATCTTTTTACTGTATAGTTCTTAACTACAAAAAAAAAAAAATAATATCCTCTGTACACTATAATTCTTTCTCCCTTTTTTTCCCCTTAGAAAATGTCAAAAATATCATTGCATGGCCTTGTATGTGGCAGAGCATGCTGCTGAATTATGGGCTTGAGAAACAGAGTTTGTTATGCAACTACCTAACTCTTTCTTACTTGAGAGGGAGAGAAATTAAAAGACCAACAGGTGATAATTTCTTGGGAAGAGGCTTCTCATTTTGGATCTCCTTGCTATCATATTGACTATAAATCTTTTTTCATACCTGAAACAGAATTAATCCCAGGAAGACATCCTGGAGTCTTCTTTCCCTTTACTGTTTAATCTGAACTGATGAAAAATCAGGCTTTCCCTTGAGATCTGCAGCAAATTCAGTCTGAACTGTGTGCTAACAGAAAATATTGTCATTGAGCAGGAACAGAATAAGAACAGGTCCTGCATTCTGCTTCTCAGAATGACTTTAAGGCCCTTTCCTGAGCTTTCTTTGAAAATACCAAATCTGGAAGACAAGAAAGGTGACAGTAAAATTGTTGGCTATACATAATACTTATTTGCATATAAAAATTACAATTTTTACTCAAGAGACAAAGTTTATGATTGTTGTTTGTGACCTAAAATGCAGGAAGTCTTATCTTATAATTCTGCAGCAGATTTCTGAATATTTCGGTATGGTTTACTAATTTGAAAAAAAAAAAAAAGTTGTTGATTCCAAGAAGTAGATTAATAACCAACCAACAGCTATAAGCTATCTCATTTTCATAAGGAAAGCATTACACTTTATCGTACAGAAACCAGAAGCCATCTTGAATATTTCTTTAATTATTATTTTTATGTAACATTTTTGGTATTAAATATATTTCTGGTTTTATATATTCTCAGATTTTCTGGGGAAAAAATCCAATTGCCCATCTCTTTAGTTAAATCATAGGTCAAATTATATCAGTCTTTTCTGTATTAATTGTTCCTGAACAAGAATATATGGATGGTTGAATCATTATCTGAATTGAAAAGTGAGCAAAGTTATAATAAAAAAACCCCCATGTTGTAGTAGGACAAGAGTTACCATTGTATTCAAATGTGGCGATCCAAAGGTCTATCTTATAGATTGGTTTATGAAAATTGCATTTGCCCCCCCAAACCTCATCTTGGCTCTTTTGCTGAAACTGCTGAAAAGCAGAGCTTTCCTCCCAGAGGGTGAAATTTAAGTCCCCTGGGAGGCAATGGGCCTCTTCTTGTTGATTGCATGGCTCTTTGGGTTCCATTTGTAGAGCACAGTTGCTGGTCTTTTGACCCCAGTATTGTGAAGTACCGAAAACATATCTACCTAAAGTATTTTCTCATCTCTGAAAGTTAAAAAAAAAAAAAAAAGGCAAAAATGCATTTGAAATAAGCTAAGGGCATGAAATAAAATGCTATAAATGCAATAAATCTTTAATATCACAAAGTTCTTATTATTAAAAAAAAAGCTATGGGAGAAGGACTACTGAACTTTCCTTGGATGATGACAGAAATAAATCGCCTACTCTGATTTACCAGGTAAAACGGGACTGGAGTCTCTCCTATCAAAAGACAATGAGATCCATATATGAAGTGCAGGAAAAAGAAAAGGAAAAAGAAACACTCCAGAAGTTCTAACCTTAGCATACTCAGAGAAACACAGAATTCAGGAGGGGAAATAGAGAAGTCAGTAGACACCAGAGAAGAATATTACTGTTCTTTAGACAGAAAAAGGCTTTGATACACAATGATAAGTGTATGTTCACACTTTAAGCAAAAAATTAAACCAGTATGTTATATTGTGAACTTACTCTAATAGCATATTTTAAAAGTGGAGGAAGATGTAGAACAGTGCTATGGAGACATCAATGTTAAAGACTAGCTACATGGGGTTTTTTACTCTTCCTTTCCTTTTATACCCCATTGTCATGGCTGAGACAAGTACTTCGGCTAAATATGGAACAAACATCTCCTGAGGTTTACAAACCAGAATTGTTTATTTGAGTCTTTCTTATAAAACCTGTCAGGAATCTGATGTGCAACCTGCTTTCTAACATCTGAGGATAGGTAGACATATACAACACTGTGGTAACGAAAGCAGTTAGTCCCACTGGGACACTCTGTAGATTCTGGTGGTGATACAAAAAGCAGCAGTCTGAGCATCTGGAATGTGTCACCCACACTTTTCCCCCATAGGAAGGATCTATCAGTATGTGGTGGCGTGTCCAGTGGTCAGCACCCAGAACATGGTAAAGCAGGGTAACTGCAAAGTTTTGAACTGTTGATTAACAGCTTACAATAACTAAAGAGTTGTTAATAATACCATTGCCCGGTAATTAATGTAATGAGATTTATGTCATATTGTCTACTCTTATATTCATGTAATTATACTCAAGCACTTTTAGACAACTTACTAATTTCCTAATCAAAACACTGAAAATAGAATTCTTCTTATTTTTTTCATGCATTAAACTTGTAGGGATGTTAGTTTTGGCTAGAGCCACTCTGCAGTGCCACATGTCGCATGTCCCTTGAGCTTCTTGTGTGTTTTTTTAAACATCTCAGTGTTCCAGATAATTGGACTGGGAACAGTTTCCTGTGCACTGGTTGCAGATAGAGGAAATTAAGGAAGCAGCAGTTAGAAAGGTGCATTTCTGATTGAATTTGCTCTCTGGAATGACAGAGCTATTCAATCAATTTCTGAGCATTACTGAATATTTTGGAAGACTGCCAACCAGGGAAGTATAAGTAATTTTTTTTAGCGGGATTTGAAACAAACAAAACAGAACAGGGAAGCAATTGGCACTGTTTTAATATAAAAGAATTGAAGGTTTGCAAAACAAGCTGACTTCAATAGGTGTTGACTTTAATTAAAGATGAAGTAATTAGTTTAAAAATATTTTCTTTGCAAGGCATCTGAAGAGGTGGACAAAGACAGAAGAGGACAAATAATTTTTCTGGAAAACAGGACTGAATACAATTATGAAGAAAGCAAAAGAATAATTTTTACAAGTGGAGAGTAGATAACTTGGTATAAGGAAATGCAAGTTTAGAAGAGTGTTATTACATCACATTTGGCAGATTAAATAGTAGAAGAGATGATTGTTAATGAGGATGAAACTACTTTTTTTGTTCCCTAACATCCATAAATCCACTTCATACATCTTCTAGAAAGGATTTTGAATGAACATGTATTAGGCATTTGCTTTCTGTTATTGATTATCTTCCTTTAGCTCTTCTACAGAAGAGCAATAGTAATGAAACTGGAGAACCGTATTAGTGGGTCACTGATTATCTCAAAAGCAGGAATGCTGCAGTATGCCCTTCTGTTGCTCTCTTGCTTCATATTATGTTGAAGTTCGAACAACAGGCAGCCTGCTTGTTGGAATTTTATCTAATGACAGGTAACATCCGCCATAGGATAACTGAAATAAAAAGTTGTCAGTTTTAACCTGAACTTACACTTAATAAAAAAATGTCTTTTGAATTCATAAATACTGAGGAGACACCAAAAATCACAGCACTCATTTTAACTTTTGATAAAGTCATTATAACTTGACTCAATTTCAATTAAAAGGGAGATAAACAGTACTATGTTTGGCATTCTGAAAGAGTTAAATCATAAACTAAGAAAATTAATCAATGCATTGCACTGTGCCAAAAAGTGCAGAGCTTTGAAAGATGGAAGCCTGAAATCTCCATGAGTTGTAGACCTAGGGATATCAAGAATCTTTATGTCAAGGAAGGAGAAGGAAAAAGAAGAAAGGACACCTGGCCTAATCACTCCAATAAAAATATCAGAAATTAGCGTCAGGTTTATGAACAAGAAAAGCACCAATTCACAAGCTGTATCTTAGCTATCAAGAAATGTAAGGCTAAAGGAAGAATTGCCAGATGTCTAGCTGAGAGCCGAGACCTTACAAAGAAATAAAAGAAACAGTTAAAGAAACAAAATAGGCAATTAAAAGTGGGCCTTCTAAGCAAAGAACCAGCAGGGACAATCTAAGTCTCAAAAATAAAAAAATTAATACTCTCAGTTTTCATTATTAACACTTTAAAGACTTAAAGGCAAGATGCATGATGAAAACAGAGCTGCTGAAATGACCATGCTAGAAAGGAAAGAATAACACAAGTTTTTCGACAGAAACCTGAAGGAGACAGAAAAATAAATGTTAAGTCTGGTAATAAAAATCTTGACTGACTGTCAAGTCTGGGGTTACTGAATATAAAAGGAAAAAGCATTTACAGCAAGAAAAAAACAGAACAAAAGTGACTGAGGAATCATCACACCTGGTAATTTAATATCTAAAGTATGTACGTTAAAAAAAAAATAGAAGAAAAAATATGAACTCACAGTATCACACAGTATCACAGTATGCTAGAGATTGGAAGGGACCTCAAAAGATCATCTAGTCCAATCCCCCTGC
>WTXV02067508.1:2891-21071 GCA_009823435.2 Nymphicus hollandicus
TGTTGGATGCTCTGAACAGAGTGTTTGTTGCAGGAGCTACAACTTCTCCTATCGCTCGCCCACAAGAGGACCTTCATCCACAAACATTCTCTTTCTGTTCCCAGAAGGAAAGGCACGTTATTCATGCTTCAGGCTTTCCCCCTAATAAAAACTCCCTCTTTTTCTTGGCTTCACAAGGGCTTTGTAAAGAAACACAAGCAGGCCCTGCGAGCAAGGATGAAAATCAGCACCCAGCATTCCTCCGGGACAGAAATGGTTTGTGCCCCTGGTGGCATTAGGAGTGGGATGTTAAAGGATCACTCCTACCAACAAAATGAGGCTGCTTAACCTCTACTGAATTCATCACTGAATCAAAACACCCTCCTCTTCTGTTTTAACACTGGCAGTACCTCACTACACTGAAGGAAAGGGGTTTAAGCTTCCTGTGCAGGTAGGGAGCTTGTCCCAGGCACACAGCACCCTTCTATAGGGAAAACACATTGGGATAAAACCTTCATTTCCCCTTGTGAATGCAATTCCTGCCTCTATAAAGCAGCAGACGTGGTCCCATCCTCTCTGGCACGGCTGCTTTGGCAGTACCTATTGTCCTAGCCCAACAGATCCAGCCTACGGATGTGCAAACCCAAACTTAATGTCCGCAGTCCTGAATGCACCATGGGCTTGTGCACTGGGGACAAGTCAGGAGCTGGAGGACGATGGAATCAAGCAGGATTTCTGCCCTTGGCAGGAGTATTTTACTCCATGCTGCTGGAGCTGACACATGATGGATGTGGTACACAGCGGCCTATGGCACAAACTGCAGATACCAGGGGCTGGAGGCATCAGCCCTTTAAACCAGCTCCAGCAGGGTTTACCTCCCACCCCAGGCTACCAAATATCCTCCCTGGCTCGTTGCTGCATCAGCAGCTGCTGCAAAACAGCATCTCAGAAGGCTAATCCATCACTTGGTTCCTCCCCAGGTCCTGCTGGTACCCGAGGGATGCAGAAAACCAGAGCCGGGAGCTGCTGCGTTTTCAGCCCTGCTTAAGCTGGGAAAAGCAAAGAAAACAAACACCATTTTCTGTCCTTAGCATCCAAAGCCCTGGAATTTGCACATAGGACATGGAGAGGTACCTATTAGACAATGGCTTTTACACCCTCAGTGTGGGTCCCACTGAGGCAGGGCCACAGGCAACAATTTCCCTGCAGAAATACACGGCAACAGGGAAGAACCACTCATTTGCTGCATTCGCCTGATTCACACCCACAGAGCAGCAGAAAAGGACAGCTGCTGTTGGTCACTTTCATGATTAAATATGTCCTCCACCTCAGAGAATTACAAACCCACTTGACGCAACTCACTTAAATGCAACCCACCCAACACAACCCACCCAACCCAACCCAAACACAACCCACTCAAACACAACCCTCTCAACCCAACCTACTCAACCCAACCCACTCTACACAACCCACCCAAACCCAACCCACCCAACACAACCCACCCAACCACAACTTTCCTCACCAGTCCTGAGGCTTTCAAGCCACAGAAGTGTCTGAGCTGGAGAAAAACCAGTGGTGAGCCACAAGCCAGAACGTGTGAGGCTGCCAAACCCCCTTGGCCAAGGTATTAAGGGCTCACCCTTCCCGTTGGCAATGACTTATTGAGGTTATGCACGAGCAGAGCATCCCCGTAGGTGCTCGGTTGGGTCCCTTTGGCTTGTTATGAAAACAACAAAATACGAAGTTAAGCTTAAACTTAAAGACAGTGAAGGAAATAAGGATCTAATACTTGGGTCCTAAATCCATACTCAGGCTCCTGAGACCCCACTTTTCCAAATGCAAAGACCTCAGTGGCTCCCAGTACACTTAAGCCACCCTCAAATACTTCTCCTTCACTGTCCCTTGTCCCTTCCTACCACAGTTATCTTAAGAACCCAATGGCTGTTGTGGTAAAACACGAGAGATCAGCATAAATGGGAATGCTCCTCAGTGCCTTAGGAGCAATATCATGTTCCAGCAGGCTGACATGTCAGACTGATGCATAACGAGCAGGAACGTGGTTGGGCATTGACACGCGCTGCTTGTGGAGTGGAGATAAGTAAAGGCACCAGACAAACCCGTGTGAATTGAGAAAGCAGCTCAGATCCTTGGGCATAAAATGGGTTTATGGAGTGAAGAAAGTGCCACATTGGCTCACCCCAGTGTGGGCTCTCCTCCCAATAAGCTCTGTACTAGGCACAGGCTTCTTTTGAGGGGTTTCTCACACAATAGAGTTAAAAAATCCATGGATTTAGGTCCAGATTGACCCCATTTAAACTGAGCCGCTTCACCCTACGTTCTGCCATGCTTCACACTCCAGTGGCACCAACAGGAGCTGCGTGCAAAAAAGGCTTTCACCAAACCATTCTATGATGATTCCATGATGTAAAATGGGGCTCAATTCAGAGTTATGAGATGAATAATCCATATTCCATCAGGTGCTGCCCACTGCTAAGCCTGGTGGGGCAGGCACCACCGCTCCATCCCCTCCCTGGTGCATCCCTGGCTCATCACTATCGCTCCGTGCACAGCAGCAAACAAAGGTAATGCACAATCCAGGGATGGGAAAGACACGGGAAAGCCATGGAAGCAATTCCCCCTGGGAAACACCTCCTCCCTCCCCTCAAAGCACTCAAGCCCGTGCTCCAAAGCAATCACAGACACACGGAGCTGTGATTACCGGTTCTGCTTTTCCAATGCTGAAGGCAAGCGCTTGGCAGCAGGATGAGAAGGAGGAGGGAGATTCCAGGATCTAATTCGACACTTGCTAGTTAAACTCTAGACTGGAATCGTGTCCTTAGGCAGAGCCAGAGACGTATAAATTGCTTTAGCAGGCTGGTTTCATCCTCCTGCTATTGGCTACCCGGCCAGACAAAACGATGTATGCTTAATACAAATAGATGGGATTCAGAGGGAGGCGCAGAGAGGGAGGCAGCAAGTGAGAGACAGACAGATTTAGAATGTATATAAATATATATATATATATATATATAAATAAGGCAGTTTGGCACAGGTTTGGGTGCTCTGGCAGCACAGCAGAGAGGGGCAGCCAATGCTGAGAGCTTTCTCCCTCCATTTAGCTCTTTGTGTGCACACACAGAGCCTGAACACATGCCTGGGGTGAGACGGAAAGGGAAAGCACCAGCTTCCCCCTCTGCCTACGCTGCCTGGATGTAGCATTACCAACTGCAAAGCCAGCTCCAGCCCTCCCCATCATCTGTCCCCATCCTCCTCCTCCAGCCGCTCTGCTTCCCGTTATCCCCTGTAATGAATACGGCAGTTGTGGAATAAAGAAAAGCCATTTTCCCCTGTAATTATTTGCCCACGTTTCTGTTAAGACTCATTGCAGCTCCTTGGCTTTGCTCAGTGCTGAGCTGTGCCCCTGTGCTGGGCTCCTGTTTTCACAGTGCTGGGTACCTGGGGTCCCAGGATGGGCTGGTCCAAGGGAGATTGATCCATTGATCCACCCCATTGCTGGTAGCTACATCCAAGGGAAGTGCCAGCAGGCATGTAGTGAAGAAGGGATGCTAACCCACTAACTGTGGGCATCTGAGGAGGTGGCAATGCAAGACATCCAGAGGCTACCATCCCTTCACTAGCCCTGAGCAAGAAAGGGAACATCCCACTAAAGCCTGAGACCCCTTTGATCCCACAACTTGGAAAGCCTTTTAATCAAAGAGACAGATCAGCATATCCATCCCTACAAATGCACTCCCCAACAGCTCCTGATCATAGGGATAATTAAGCTCCAATTCCTTCCCAAACCCTTCCAACACATGTAACCCAGCTGCAGGGACAGCCCCAATGTCCATCCCAGCACCAGCAGAGACAGCTCATGGACTGATTGATGTGCTTTGGGTAAGTAAATCACTATTAAATCGCTATTGCAACACAACAGCATGCACATCACAGTCCATTTTCCAATCCTTTTCCCATCATAATCCACAACTTAAAACATCACCAGAGCCCCCTGAGCTCTGTTTGCACCAGAGCCAAAGGCTTGTTATCACAGTTGTGAATTTAAGCCAGTTTCCCCCCAAACCCAAGGTTGACTTCAACTTTCCTACTCCCCAGTGCCCAGGATGGGGATGTTTGGAGGGAGGATGGTCCAGGTTTTCCAGCTCATTCCCCCTCCCCAGACACGATTACGCTGCTCTCCTCTGCACCTGGGATGCAGCAGGGAAAGGGAAATGGAAAAGGAGGAAAACTCCTCTGGGTGAGCATGAAGCAACCTGGAAGCACACCATGCATGGGGGGGAAAACCCTGGCGAGACTGGAGACAACCGAGGATTCAGGAGGGTTTGGTCTCCTGCCCCCCTCGCAGCCCTGGCTCCTCGCTGTAAGCACTTCCCTTCTTCATGGTGGATTTGTTCCTCCTAACCAAGCATCTAAACCAGGAACCCAGGCCAATCCCATCCTACAAACCCTCGCTGGGGCTGAGCCAGCGCCGCGTGTTGACAGCCCCAGGGTCGTTGCTGTGCGGTCAGGGCTCATTTAGGGCTGAAACCTCACCCCCGCTATTAAAACCATGGAAAACCTCAGCTATTTCCCAGCTTTCCCAAGGAAAGACAAGTGTTCTACAGCAGGCTTGTAAGATAAAGCCTCGCAAATCTCTGGCATGCGGATGTGCTCGCTTTAAAGCTCCAAGCTGGTAATTAAGGACAAGGATTGGTCCATTAAAGACAGAGTGGCACAAATCACTGCTTGTCTTTTGGGCTGTACAGCCTCGCAGTCCCAACAGAGATCATAGAATCCCAGACTGGTTTGGGTTGGAAGGGACCTTAAAGCTCCTCCAGCTCCAACCTCCTGCCACCAGAGCAAGTTTTAGTCACTCATACACCTTAAAAACACTCAACACACAAAGGCACCTTTACCGTTGCTAATGAAAAGGAGATGTTTCTCCACGTTCAGGTCTCTAAGGACAACAGGGTGCAAGTATGCTGAGCCAGATCTCCAGGCAATACGGTCCTAATCCTATTTGGCCATAGAATCCTTTATTCCCTCCTGTCTGTTTTCCTCCCTCACCCATTTTTCTCCCCTGTTCTTCTCTATTCAGACTGGTTTTTCACTCTACTTTCCACCATAGCTACAAATAGCATCTACTACAACAGGAACCGACACTCTCTTGGGTCCATAACCCAGCACCTGGATACAAATCCCAACTCCATCAGATTGTGGCTCCTTTTGGATTTCCCACTTCCATACACAAAAATAACAAATATATAATGCATAACACCACAGAAAACAAGGAGCTCTTTCCATTCCTATCAGCCTCATCCACAGGTTTTACAGCTCTATGGATCCAGGATGTTGACACTTTGCTGCAGATGCAGGAGAGGAGAGGACCGGGATCATTTACTCCCTATTTTTCCCCATGCAAACAAGTTGCAAAGCCACAGTGTGCATAGCAACACATGCCTGCACACTAAATACCAGCTAATTAGGATGTCTTGGAGCAGTTTCTCTCCTGCTCTCCAATGGCCACCATGGGGATGCTTGGAGAATGGATGGTTCAGGTTTTCCAGCCCATCCCCTCTCCCCAAGCATGATTATGCTGCTCTCCTCTGCAATCGGGATGTGACAGGGAATGGGAAATGGAGGAAACCACCTCTGGGTGAGCACGAAGCAACCTGGTAACACACCATGCATGGGGGGAACTTACCAGGACTGGGGCTTCCTCTTCATGATGCCTTGGCGTCTCCATTGTGAGTGGGGGCTGAGGTGGTAGGTGAGCTGCCGGCAAAGCTTCTCCATGGCCCCGAGGGAGTCCCCTTCCTGCAAAGACAAGGCAGGGACAAGGGTAAGGTGCCTGGAGCATTATCATCACACACACAGGATGCTCTGACCCCAGAGCATTCCCTGCTAGGAGCTGGCAAGCCATAAGGAACCACACTGAAACAGGAAGAGGGGAAAAGAAACCCCATTCATTGCTAGGATGCTTCAAGGATGGGAGCATTTCACCAAGGGCCACCCCATCCTGCATCCCCTGGACATTGCTGCTGGAGAGCACACACAGGGGTGCACGAGTCCTGCCTGGTTAAGGATGATGAGGTCCCTTCAGGGGATCCACAAGGCAGGGATGTCACTGCAATTCAAGCAGAGCAGCACCGTTATCAGTTGACACTACCTATTAGCTTTCAACACTGAAGCTGTGCAGAGATTGATTGAATAAATCCAACTACCCATCCACAACCCTCAGAATGGCTTTACAGAAGAGCAAACATGAAGAGGCTTTGGGAGCCGATGGAGATCTTGGGAACAGAAACTCTCAAAACACGTATTTGTTAGGGGGGAGAAAAAAAGGCTTCAAGGAAAACAGGGATTTTGGTGCAGGCGTCTCAATTCGGATTAAAATTTGCCAAATCACCCCAAAGGATAATGAGTCGGAAAACTTTAACCCTAAAAGTATCTAACAACGTGGTTCCAGAGATTTTTGCCTCCTAAAACTAAACCCGAAACCAAATACCGGTACCTGGACTGTTCACTCACGTTTCATTTCCAGATCTTTAATATACTAATGCCTGATATGATATCCAGTAATGGAAACCACCCCTCTTGCTCTGCTTGGCTGAAAAGTCACAAGCAGAGATTAACCTTACCTAAAGGACAGCAGTGATAACAAACATCAAGATGTGACAATTTATGGTGTCCCCTTGCCTTTATGTATCTGCTGTGTCATGAAACACCTTAGACAAAGAAACTAAATAGGAAGCCCTAAAATAAGCCTCGCTGATGCTCTTCACACTCCCCTGATTGCTCTGGGTTTTGCTGGGCAGGGATGCTGAGGAAGACGCTGCATCTTCTCTGCCTGGACACCCGATTGCTGCTGCTTTCACATCCTCCCCTCGAGCTGCAGGCCTCACACAGCCCTGATTGAATGCAGCGCCTTCTCCCACCTCGCCTCCAAGTCAGCAGAGCGGGACCAGGCTCATAAAGACATCGTAAATATTGAATTAAGTGAGGATTTTGACAAATCACCTCTGGGTGCGCAGGGAAACAATTACCTCAGGGTTTGCACAGGGCAAAGGAACCAAACAGCACAAAACCAGGGCAGAAAAGGGCGCATCTGCGGGTGGATGGAGCACAAATCTCAGCGTAGGACTCGTGGTCTTTTCAACCTCCTCTGTTCAAGAGATACAAAGCCCTGACAGAAATCAGGGTAGTTTATGCCCAGACACATCCAGGTGCCTCCACAGAGGTTACCAGGAATTAAAAGCTGATTTAATGCAGGGGTGATGCTCGCCCAGCTCCATCCACGCTAACCGGCAGTGAAGCGACAGCATCAATGCTCACCCCCCCTCCATCAGGCACACAGTGATGGATGATTTCAGCCGCTCAGGTAGAAACTCCGGATCCATGGATACCAGCGGGACGCGGTGTATGGAAAACACCGCGTCGGCACAAGCTGGAAACAGCGTGAATCAGGAGCCGTTTCGCATCAGGGAAAGCATTTGACAGCCGTACCTCCTGATTCCCAGGAAATATGGGTTTAAGAGCACATTTAAACCCGTACTTTTCAACACCTCATTTATCACCGCGCTTAACTTGAAAACAAGGATTTTAATCCCATAGATTTCAATGGGATGTCAGCCTGTGCTAAACCTCAGGCATGCCGAAATCCCCCCTCCCGCTGGCGACCCTGCGGCAAGGAATATCTACTGCTCCAGGCTTGGGGATGGGGGAGCCCTGGGAGGCTCAGCCTGTGAAATGAACACAGAAACATAATGAAAGAGGAGGGTTTAGTTCATGTTTCCCACTGGAAGGCCTGGAAACACATTGCAGCCATGCTTTAGTTACACCATTTCGGGAGGCAACAGCATAGGCTGCTCCCTTTAACCATGCTCTCCATTTGCTCTCTGTCAGCAACACCTTCCTCACTGTGTAACCAGCATCCCTAATGCGAGAAGAAAACACCATGAGTTTGGACACCTGTCCTATTTCTAACCATCACATCCACGGGAAGCTGCCTGGTGCCGTCAGCTTTCATTTCATCCCATTTGATTCCAGCAGAGCATTGGAGCAGCCCCTGAAATAACAGCACTGAGCTGGGGATTCCATCCCCGAGCCCTCACTGCATCGCGTGTTAAAACCCCTTGTGAAAAGGGAGCGCGTTGAGAGCTCCAAGGGAAGATGCTAGAGCAGGGCAAAGCGTATTGTAACCCTTATCTCACAGCCAGCTCATCCTTCACATGGTCATCCCTATCAGACAGCTCTTTCATTCCCTTTTTACTTCACAAGGAAGCTTGACTCACAAGCACTGCAAGTCCTGGGCGACTTCTATTTTGGGGGTTTAAAACATGATTTAGAGAACGTAACTCCTTCTGCTCTCAGTACAGTGCGAGGGTATAAACCAGCCACAAAAGAATGGTCTTTTCCACGCTGATCCATAGATCAATGCCCCCGGTTTAGCACTGGGATAAGTTAACAGCCCGTTTCAGAGGCTTCATAAGATGCTCTTTTGGTGCTAGACTCCTTGCTCCTGCACTCCTCATCCCCATCACTGCACCTCCCCTCCCCATGGGTGACACACAAACCTCTCTGCTTTCAAGAACCCAAGTTTTAGGTACCTCCCTGCAATTCCAGGCCTGACCCCAGGGGTAGGGAAGCTGCCCTGGGTTGCCCAAACACATGCTCAGAAGAAGAGGTGTAGCTGATGCAGTGCCAAAGCCTCATCTTACGGTCTAAACAAAGGCTTTTTTGCTGTTTATGATCCAGATCTATCAAGAAATGATTGAGGATGATGCAAACCTGATGGGATGGAGCCCAAGAGCTTGTTTGAAATCTGAGTCAGCTTAAAAGCCAGCCCGATTCACTTGCGTTGATAAAGGCTTAACCTCGCTGCCCTGACGCAGCGCATTGCCTTAAACCAGAACCAAATGGCAGCAGTGATCTTTCCTGAGATAACCCATAAGGATGAATCTCTATGAAAGGCATCACCAGTGATGCCAAGGAAGGCCTGGTCCCTCCTAGCATCAGGCATTCACAATGCACATGTGTGGGAATGTGTGTTTGTTACTCTGGATTCCAAGCTCTGGGGAGGAAAACTCCTGAGCATCCCAGGGTTGGGGAGATGGGAGCGACCACACAGGGAGCTCAGCTTTCCCAGCTGCCAGGAAAAGCCCTGTTTCCCAGAGCTGGGATATGCCCTTTCTCTTAGCACTACATTCCCAGGCCGGGTGATGAATGCTGGTGATGAGCCCTCAGCTGAGCTCCCTACAGATCCATCAGCTGCACATCTGGAAACATCAGTGAAAGCAAAAGCAAAAGCTCTTGGTGCCATGATCCTGCACATGGGATAGCTCCCGTGTCATGCATGCAGCAAAACCGCTTTGAGCATCACCCAAATGGGGGGCAAAGCCTCTCTATAAGGAGCAAGACAGCTCTAGGGCACCCTCTTTCCTTTCCATTCACCTTAGCTGTTCAGCTGCAAAGCCTGGGGGAGATGTGACTCGCAGAGCGCATTTATGCAGCACCCTGGCTTGCAGCAAGACAAACAGAATAAGTCTAAGTGGTACAAGCATCAGCTCAGAGAAGCAGTTTTGGGGCAGTATCTTGGCTTCTACTCAAGCAAACCTACTTCTGCTCCACGTTGGCAGAGACTCAGAGCAATTCCCTGCCACCAGCCACGATGCTGAGTGTGGGATGGAGGAGGGATGAGGAGAAAGCTGAGAGCAGAGGCTCTGCCCTGCAAAGGGCCCCTTTCCCCGTTGTTCCTCCTCTGTCTTTGCCTGCTTCCAGCCCTCTGGAGAAGGAGAGGGCTGCTCGCTGCCAGGAGGATGCAAGAGATTTTAATCCCTTAACAGATTCCAGCTGGGAGAGGGATTCGTGGCACATGCCCCATCTGTGATCCACAGCCCAACGGGACCTTGTTCAACTGGAAAACAAAGGGCAGCATAAGCTGAGCCCTGTCTGTCTCTAAGCATATGCTGAGGACCACCAGGCTCCTGACCCTGGCTCCAGCCCCAGGGGGAGAGCTCTGGATGAAGGGATGGAGCAACAGCGCTCGAAATGGGAATCGGTTAAATCCTAGGGATAAACAAGAGCAGGTAAAGGCAAAGAGCCAGGTTCACCCCCTGGTGTCTGCAGGGGGACCTGTTTTATCCTCACTGATGGTCTCTCCTGCAGTGTAGGAGAGAAACCATTCAGCATCTATCAGCACCCCACGATAGACCCTGTTAGTGAAGCATCACCAGCATCTGCACACCACCTTTAACCACAAATGAATGATCCTTGGATGCTTTCCTCACCCCTCTGCCAGTGGAGAGGGGAGGTAATTAGAAGCAGAGGGATGACACCATGGGAAAGCAAACATGGGATGAACAGGACCACGGTTTTGATGGGGATAAATAACCACAGCATCACCTCCTGCCCCCCCTTGCATCCCCATATAGTGATGCAAAGAGGTGAAGACTTGCATCCACAAACCAAAAGCAGCAGCCAGAAGAGCTCGGGGAGGACACAGCCCATAGGAGAGCCTTGTGATAAAGATGTTATCGCAAATTAATTTGTTTTCATTAAGAAATGAATCACCCGCTCCTCCTCCAGCAGCAGGATCCCTGGTGCTGTGCAGAGCCCTGGGGTGCTGCACAGTGGCCAAGCATCCTATAAAATAGGCCAGCGTTAATGATTAAAGAGCCCTGGTGGAGAATCCCTGCTGCAGCACATCAGGGGATTGACCCAAATGAGAACAATTAGCCATTGTCTGCGGTGGGAGGAAGCGACAGGTTTTATCCTGTGTTATTACACAGCCCCACATCCCTGTCACTCAGAATCAATCCCTGCAGGAATTCCCCTGTTTGCCCTCTGAAATCATGATTTTGACTTTAAAAACCCATCCATTTACATCCCCCTCCTTTCCTGTTGCTTTCAAAAACTCTGCAAACTCAAAGCATCTCTTTCCGGATGCTGCAGGATTTGTGGCCGTTGCTCTGATGCACAATAAGCTCTGTCCGTGCACAAACCATCGCAGCCACAGGCCACCACGCTTATCCTGGAAGCACCATTCCCCACTTGATGTGGAGATCTCTCAGCCAAGATGTTTGCTCTCCATACTGTTCAATGGCCGATGATGCTTAAAACACCCTATTTCATACCCTGAAAACACTGAGAATCCTCGATTTCATTCCAAATCCCCCTCCTTGTTTAGTTTGGGTGATGAATTAAGACAATAGGAAGATAATTTAGACTATTGAGCAAAAAACAACAGTTGAGAGGTAAAAAAAGTCTATGTTCACAGTGATAAACAGAGTTATGACACAGCTAAAGACATCAAATAGTGAGAGATGCTCTAGAAAGCCCTAGGACAGATCATAGAAGAGTTAGGGTGGGAAAGGACCTTGAGATCATCTAATTCCAACCCTCCTGAACAAACCCCCAGTAAGCCATGCTGATGGAGGCATAGACTTAGACAACAAAAGGAAGAGGAAACGTTACCTCAGCACCGTGAATTGCCCCCATGCACGAAGCTTTCACGCACATCAGATCATCTCTAACACGTGCCAAAGCTGATGGGCCACAGGGACCTCCAGGTACCTCCTAGGAAGGTGGCAGGAGAAGGCACAGGGACGCATCTCAAGCAATCACTCAGTGCAAGCCCCATCCATCACCCACCAGCAGCCAAACTCCCCCATAACCCAGGTCAATGCAGCAGCTGGGATAAAGCTCTGCCCCTCTCAAGGCCTGCAGTAGCCCCAAAACGCCTTTCCCCAACTGCTGGCACCAGAACAGCATCCTGCTTTCCAGCCTTTAATAGGAACCGAACTTAGGACTCCTTCCCTTTGATGCAGTCACGCGGGGCTGAAGTCATCTAATGGCTTTCTGCTTTTCCTTATGACTTTCCTTTCTTCTTTCTTTGTCCCATCCCTCCCCCTTGCTTTCAAAGCATGGGGCTAAACTGCAGCCTATTGTTGCATGCAGACATCTGCGCTGCAGCCAGCCCCAGCGAGCCGCTGCCAGACTTCCCTTTGGAAGCCCTAATGGAGTTTTCTCCGGCAAACTCTCCTCCTCCTGTGAGACGAGGAGCTGAGGAGGTAGGAAAGGCTTTAAATCCACTGTTTGCCTCTCAAAGAAGGCCAAAACATGCCAGCACCAAGCCAGCAGGGAGCACTTACATTGGTTTGAGATGGTCCCACTGCAGGAGGTTCAGTGGTTGCTCCTATCTATAACCCCAACCAGGTACACACCAGCAACAAACTCCTCTTGCTGGTTGGTCATTGAGTTCCTTGGGCAAGGCATGAGAATACACATGGAAAAATCCCTGTTGTGCTATGGGAAGAGCTCACAGTATCATCATGAGGACATTGTAGCTCCCTCTCCATCACTTCAGTCTCCTCTGGGAAGAGATCCCAGCGAGGGGGGAATGAGTGATGAGGTGGATGATGCCCAAAGGGAAGCAGATAGGGGCATGGCGGGTGTAAGTGATGTGTCTTGCCCACAGAGAGGAAAACCAAATCCAAACAATGTGACAAAATGGCTTTAAATGGGTCTGTTTGACCACGCTGGTGCAGAAAGTCAAGGCCATTTTAATACAAATTTGAGGAGAAATGGAACAAATTCAATAAAGGCCATTTTAATAAGGATGAGGTCGTTCCCAGCTGGCTCCACTATAACTGAGCTCATCCACTTCATCTTTCCTGGCTTTCCCCACGTATGCAGCCATGTGGCCAAACACCACCTATGCCTCATCCTGCTCAAGGTTAGGGCCAAGAGAGTCTGCAATGGCGCTTGTAACGGGAGGATGTGCTCCAGAATTAACTCGCTTTATGAAATGGCCAAGGAGACACCAGCTGGTCCTGGAAGGGGATGAAGGGCTCGTACGAGAAGCAGCTTTTGGCTTCTTAAGGGAAAAATGCATTTCTCCGGCATGGGAAATGCACATTTGGGCTTGGTGACCCCTCTCTCAGCATGGCTCCAGCAATGAGCTCCCTGCAGAGTCCTTCCCAAGCTCTGCTTATATCCCCTTCCCAGCCATCCATGTAGCAGCAGGAGGCTTGAAAAGGCAGCAAAACCAAAACCAGCTCCCGATTTCCCACTGTGGAAAAGCACTTGGGGGTGGAGCTGGGTCTGTGGAGTGCAGGAATTAGGTCATGGATCTGGGAACAGCCAGCGAGACCCTCGCGGAGCTGTCAAATGACCATGTAAGAGCTGGCTCCCTTTTCCTGGGGGCTCTTTGCCAGGAGAAGAGCATCTCCACCTTGGATAAAGCTCTCATTTCTGGTCTGCAGGGTTGTATTATACAATGAGTGCTGTGGGTCCACAGGAACTAACTCAATAGACAGACAAAGACCAGCATCAAATAAGGGTCTCTATCTTATTTCAGATCACCTAACAGAGGCATGTTTTCATCTAAAACTATCTCAAATATTAGGAAGTGGTTTGTGGGGAATTCTATTGAGTATGGTAAAAGATACACAGAAATAGAAAAGGACATAGATGCTGCACAGAAACAATGCAAACCAAGCAAACAGCTCCAGATGTTTGGATAAGGAATGTGCGTATGGAAATCCTACTCCATTCCCTATGGTTTGCTAGGATATAGGCTTTGCCATCAACAAGTCCCTTTTAAAGAAAAGTATGGGTAAAAGCAGCTGTCTAAAGTAGCATAAATACAAGGCAAAGAGAGGAGAAGGACCAGTTTTCCATCAAGCAATAGATCGTACTCTGATAAAAGCCTATCAGAAAGTCAAACTTCCCATCCAGCAGCAGCCCTTTTATCCAGAAAGGAGCATTTTGGAGACCTTGCAAGAACTGAGAAGAGGAAAACTCATCCCATTACCTGGCAAACCCCAAACCCAGCAACCAAACCACCCAGTGCCATTCCCAACCCCGTATCCAAGCCTGCAGTGATCAGGCCAGGTACGCAGAGGCAGGAATGACAGCCCCAGCATGCCCCAAAACTGAAGGTGCTTTTACATAAAGCCTAATTGCAGGCTATGGGCACAATTAACTGCAAGCCCCAGGCTGAGAGCACGTAACTTCAGCAGCACTTGTGGTCTTCACCACCCTATTGGAGAACCTCAAGTGCTGGCAGGAGCAGTGGCTGAAGGTGTCTCTTAGCAGATGGCAGGTACTCGGTGCCAGGGCTCTCAGCATCAGCTCTGGCACCAGGCTTGGTGTAATTAAGTTTGAGGAGTCCTGGTTGACAGCAGCATAAAACTCAATGAGGGAGAAAGTCTGTGACTGGTGCAAACTCTAAACCGGCCTCGACATGGGGATGTCTGGACAGGAGGTGCTCACAGGGATAAGAACCAGGCTCTCCAGCTCCGGGTAACTGCCTGGTCCATTGCTCTCCACCATGCTGACTGCAGCCGGTCTCCAGAAGGTCCCATTAACTCCTTGGTCCAAAAGGAGCAACTGGCTTGGATCAAATTAACCCAATACTCAACCACTGAGCATGGCACGTGCATTAACTCCATGGCTCCAAAACCCCCAAATCCTCTGCTTCCAGACAGATCTATCAATGGTGCAAACCCTCTCCCCAACGTGGCCTAAGCCACAAAGGCACAAGATCACCACATCCAGCCATCACATGCTGGTTGCAGAGATGGGAGTTGGTGCTGACCTCCCTAAGATGAACCAGCAAGGGACTGAACACCAGCAAGGTCAATTCTTTTGCTTCCAGTAAAGGGTTTGCTCCTGTTAAACTCCTACAAAAACCAAACCAGCCTGGATAACACAAACCTGGGAAACCCATGGCTGAGGACCCCTACATTGGTCACCCCAACACAGTACCGAGCGCTCACCTCTGGCAACCACAGACTACCAAGGACCCCAGCAATGAAACCTTGCCTTGAATGAGCCCAAATGAGGAGCTGGTGAAGCTGCAGCAGGAGCAGAACATGGAAAAAGGCCGTTTGTAGAAGCAAAGCAATGGAAACCAATTCTGCAGCTCAGGCCCCTCTATACGCAGCTCTCAGCATCCGCTTTGATGAGAGGCCAAAGCGCAATGATCAGATTCAGTGTTGACACACCGAAATGAAAAGCAATGTACAATAGGGCTTATCAGGAGAGCCAGAAGCACGAGATGAATGGGATCGCAGCAACTCAGGAAGTTATTCAAAAGGATCCTGGAGTAATATTCCACTTGGACTTCGGAGAAGCAATTAAAGGCGGCAATAAAACGCGAGGTGATGGATGGCCGTGAGGGGAACGTGTGATATAAAGGGAAATTGCAAAGAAAGAGTAGAAATACCTTAGGTGAGAGCTACTGGAGGGTACCCAGAGCAGCAGAGCACAAACCGAGCAGCAGTCAAAACACCATGGGGAACCTGCACGCTGCTTTGCACCCAGTAGCTGCATCGCCCGACGCTGTGATGCCTGATGCCACTGACTGCAGCCTCAGTCGAGATGGGCACAGTAGAAGTGTGACTTTGGAGGAGGCTTTTGAGCATCCACACATGCTCCTGACACACACAGCAAGATCCTCAGCCAAATACATGGAACCCAGTCCGTGCTGTAAACAAACTCACTAACAGGAAAGCTATTTAGATGCCACTGTTCATTCTTGGAAGGGTCACCGGACCGTGCTTTTAATGACAAATGCATCTGTAGCCTTCTGATAGACACAGGGAGTCATCACAAAGCAAAGCGAGCGGCTCCAGAGGAGTCATTCATTACCCTGGAAATGGTTAATCATTTGGAACAGCAGAGACAGGAAAACACCCAAGGTGCTGCACTGACCGGACTGCAAATGGGAAGAGAGGTTGGAGGTGCCAAGCGCTAACATCTGCTGAAGTCAATGTATTCAGTGGATGATGGCACTCACCTTCCTCCTACACACACAGACAGGGAGGATTGATTTTGGAGCCCTGGGGACACAGAACCCCAGAGAGGTTCAGCCACTTCCCATCAATCACTGCCATGGTCCAAAGGCAGTCAGCATCATCCCTCACCTACAGACCTGATGTCTGTGCTTACCCACGTGGCCTCAGGCTCTCAGCCCCTTCTGGGGGTGATGCACACAGGATGCAGATGCACGCTGCAGAGAGATGGGTGCACAGAGCTTGGCATGGCTTCCGTGACACCTCCCACTATCCTGCTGGAGCAAACGTGGCTCTTCATCCAGAGCCTGCCCTAACCACTCTCTGCAGGAACCAGCATTTCCCAGGGGGCATCCCATTTGGAACCGCAGGTCGGAGCCCAGCACCTGCCTTTGCTGCTAAATGCAGGAGCCCCTTGCTGTTCTTTGTACCCTCCTACCCCCAGGGTTAAACCAGAAGCAGATCTGATTATTTATGTCCCAGATGTAGGACATCACGTGGAGATTTTCCCAGCCCTATGGAGCCTGTCTCAGCTGCACCGCACCAGATCCCATGGGAAGCAAACCCTGGCCCAGTCTGTTCCTGCTGTTGGAGGAGAGCAGGAGTGTCCCCGGGATACCACTGTGTATATTTATGTCATTCCATGGGGGATCTCTGCCCATGGACGTGCACAAGAGCCTGGGAAGGGGTGGCCACGACCCCCTGGCATCAGTCCCTGTTGCTCCCTGCTGCAGGCAGGCACAGAAACATGAATCCCAAGGCAAGGGCATAACCCCCAGAGCAGCCCTGCCTTCAGCTCATAAATCACTGTGGGGCTCTCACAGGCACCAAGAGAAGGGGTGTACCTGTTTCTTGCAGACAGCAGCTGAGATTGAATCATGGTATCTATTAGAGCCACTTTCACCCATCCCGACTAATGAAGAGTGGGACTTTTCTGCCTGAACCAAGTCAGATGTGACCATAATCCATGGCTGGGCAATTCCTCAGTCATCAGTCAATAGAGAGGAAACTCTTCCTTATTAAAACCCTTAAACAATCCTTAGTAAACCATTCATTTCTGCAAATCCACCTTGCCAGCAGACCATTTGCTTGCTTAGTATTCACATACCTGTGAGTTAGGCTGGAAATAGGTATTAAAATACCCATCCAAGGGCCCAAATCCCCCAGTTCTCCCCTCCAGCCTTGCTGCAGGAGAGGTCCCCACCACACACTCTTCAATGCTCCAAGTAAATAACTCATGCTCCCACCAGGAGGCAGGAATCAATACGCTTCCTTCCTTTGCAGTAAATTATGTTCTGATTAAAAGCTAAATGAGCTGAACTCAAACTTCAATTACCATCAGAAAACATCAATAAAAGAAGTTGTTACTGTTTAATGAGGTACCCGTTTCCTTCACTCATCATTTCCCTCAGGGACACTTAATGGAGAGGCTGCAGGTGAAGCGCGTGGCAGGATGGACAGTGCCGGATGCTCAGCTCATGGGATGGGGATGGAAACCTGCCTTTGCACTGGTGTTCCTGTGCAACGACACACAACTGACAGCTATTGCTTACACTGACTTAAGGGCCTAAGGAAGAGGCAGGTAAGATCCGACTTAACCACGGGAGATGGCATAGATGGGCAAGTATGAAGTGAGGGAAGAATGATTTGCCAGTAATGGTACCATCACAACCCATCTAAACCTCACTGGTATTACCTTTTAGCCTTCTCATTTTAAAACCCCGCAAAGCGCAATTTCCCCCTGGTTTCCAAGGCGCTCCGCTCAGCTTTAGCTCACACAAGGGCTTTAGAGAGCATCTCTCTCTTTGTAAAGGAAAGATGAGCAGAAGGCATGACACATTGAGGTAGGAAAGAACCAGAGTTGTCATTAGTGAGGTCTGAGCTTCGCAGCCCGTTTCATACTGCAGGATAATGTATTAGAGATGTCTTAAATAGCCATCAGGAGTTATCTTCACACTTGGAACAAGACCAGCAAGAAAAAAGCCATCAATACAGAATACAGCATTGACTTACTTGATACAGAATGGACTTAGCTGAATCCACATCAATCCCTTGGCTTTTTCATCAGGTATTTGAGGTTTTAGAGGGTTCTCCTTCCTACATCAGCTTCCTTTTATGCTGTTTCTTACAGCAAAGAACAAACAATACTTAGTGCTCTCATAGCACTTTGCATCCGGAACCTGAGAGCTTCGCAAGACGTGCGAGATGCGTTTTCCTTGCACATCTAATAGCAAAAGGGAACGGTTAAGAAACGTGCTGAGGCCGACAAGCTCACCCAACAGACTGTGCCCGAGTGTCCCTCAGTGTCCCATCGCTTCCTACCTATCGTTTCAGCTCTAAAAATGAGCATGATGTCAGAAGCTTGGAATGATAACGTGAATTCAGGATCAAATAACACCACGTA
>WTXV02067508.1:41599-55467 GCA_009823435.2 Nymphicus hollandicus
CATTAACTAACTAAGGCTCATTTCAACTCTATTAGGAGCTTAGGGACAGTGCCTGACCCACAATCTCTTGTGCAACACCAGAACGCAACCCCCTGCAAACCCACAACCATTGCAAAACCTCATGGGGATGAGAGTAGGAGGAGCAGCACCAGTGGGGAGCAGGAGCAGGGCTGCAGCAAAGCAGCCAACCTCAAAGGCAAAGGGGACATTGAAGGGCTGGAAGCAGCAGGCAGCAGCAGCCTGATCCACTGCAGACCTCAAGGAAACCCTTCATGGACCCAATAAGGATGAACAGAGGCTGCTGGAATCAGTGCAGAACCCAGAAGCATCTCATAAGTAAACACATCCACCAATATCAAACCTGCTCTGTAACGGCAAAGAGAGGCCTTTGGGAAGGTTATATTATAATATAAAGAGGCCCTAAGGAATGAGATACCCATTGAGATACCCAAAGGCATGAGGAAGGAGGCAGCCTGCTCCCATCGGCTCCAGTGCGTGTCCCAGGCTCTCCCATGAGAGAATGAAATGAATATCAATATACAACCACCTCTCTTACCTAAGGAATGGCCACAGCCACCAACCCCCCAACACATGGAATATCATTACTGATCTAAAGCTACCAAGAAGCTACAATATGCTGAATTCCAAGTGCCTGAATTCCAATTCCGATTGCCTGAATTCCAATTCCCTGTATCCCTGCCCTGAGACCCCCAGCACTCCATCACAGCACTGGGATCTGCAGGGAGGTCTCTCCCTCCACAGCCATCACCCCCATAGGCTGGTAAGGGAGAGGAGACATCCTCATACACAGGGATTTTACAGTGTGAAGCAAGATAGAAAGGAAAAGGGGGATAAAAGGTGCATGCCAGGCTGTCTGAGGGCAGGAGCTGCCTGGACTTCACATCAGGTGTGGAAGCAGCAGCAGCCTAAGGGGGGTTTGGAAAAAGACACATTCCTGCTATTATATAAACAGATAAAGTGCTGAATAGGGGCTGGCTCACCAACTGCAATCATTAACTTCTCCCATCATGGAGATTCCTGGCTCCAGTGAGGGTACAGGCAGGATTTCCTCCTCCTTTTGGGAGCAAGCAGCTTCCCAGCACCCTTAATCAGCAGCACCCAGCCCAAGAGGTCCAGAGGAAGGAAACCAAGGCCTGACCTATCAGTTCCATCTCTGACCCTTCCAGATGCATCACCTCCTGGATCCTGAGCTAAGGGAGCCATCGATCCTTGGGCACACAGTGCTCCAAGCCAGCAGCACTTCCAGAAAGGCTGATCCAGAGGCACTTGGAAAGCTGGCCATGGAGGGGTGTTCCCCCAGGATGCGTTCCTCAGGTGCAAGTGGATATATGAACAGGGATCTTGCCCGTGTCAGACTCTCTCATTGCCATCCCTGCAGCAAGCAGAGCCTGCCCGGGTGTGCTGCGTGCGCTGCATTAATGCATCCGCTAGCAACACTCATTCCTCATGCAAGTGATTCCCCAATCCCAGAGGGAACATCCCTGCTGGAAGAGAAAACCCGCTCTGTTCCATGCCAGCGGCAGGGTGAGCATCAGCGCCACACAGGGAGCTCAATACTGGGATTGAACCCACGCTGCTGAGCACCAATTGCCTCTTCCATCCCTCTCTGCATCCCCCAAAGACACCTTTGCCTTAGGAGGAGCTGCAGCAGCCTCCTTCCAGGGGGTTAATTCAAACCAGGCTGTTGGGATGCCGAGCAGAAAAGGGATGCATCCACCTGCAAATCCCATGGGGGAAGGAGAAAGAGGAGAAGGAGCCAGGATGGGAAGCAAGCAGAGAAAGGAGGCTGCAAGGGCAGGGTTAGGAAGCACGCTTCTAGCAGCCTAAGGGTTAAAAGTAACTGTGGTGGTTTTGTCAGCAGCCCAAAGCAGAGGAAGTGAGTGCTAATCCCAAAGCTTCCCTGTTGTTACCCAACTTCCACCCTGCATGGACCCAATGCTGCAAACCTCCATCTCTGAGGAGCTGAGAAACCCCATCCTCAGCACCTCTGATGCATTGGCTGCTCTTAGCACTCAGGAGGAGGGACCAGGCGCTTGCTCGTGTGCCACAGGACAGTATCCACAGGGATGATGCCCCACAGCTGGAGTGCACAGGGATAGCAAGCACAGAATGGCACAGACCACACACTAGGCACGCACAGGGTGCAGCTACGCTGCGTCATCTCAATCAGACCACATTGCTCCCCAGGGTCTGCTCTAGATGTCCATAAGCACACACAGCCACAAAGGGGATGTTTGAGCAGTTTTGGCACTGGCAGGGCTGGTGCAAAGCCAGGGGCCAGCATCCTTCAGGGAATAAGCATGAATCGGAGACAAAGCGGCACCAGAACCATCCCCTTCGTCCTGATGAGCTGCTGGAGATGCTGCATCATCGCTAACTCACCTGCAACAAACCCACCTCCATGGGGATCTGTTACACAGCAGCATCTCTGTGGGTTAAGTGTTGTTTGGGGGCAGGAGGGTTGGAACTGGGTGATCTTTAAGGTCCCTTTCAACCCAAACCGTTCTATGATCCTATGAGATAAATAACCCCAAGAGCACTGTGTAACACACACCAAGTGCATCACACACACCAAACTGATGTTGGGCCATGAAACACTTCTGAGCACACAAAGTTAGCCCAAGGGGGCAAAGCGCATCCTCATGGGTGTCTGCTTTTCCAGCCCATGCAAATGTAACGCTGCCTGGTTTGGTCTGAACTCGGGTCAACCTTTCCCTCCCCATCCCAGCATCTCGGAGCTGACTTCCCAGGAAGGTTTGGAACCATCACATTGCTCTCCATAAGAGCTCCAGAAGCAGTGCTTACCCTCCCCGGGAAGGCTGCTGGCTTCTGGATATCCCAGTGGTCCCTCAGTGTCTCCCTGCCTCCACAGCCCTGCTCCAAACTCTCCCCAACAGCTCCCGCCTCCCCGGACAGTGCAAAATCCCAACCACTGGGGTAGGGAAAAAGATAGGAACACGTGTGATAAATCACCAGGACAACTGGGATAAGTAATTCTGCGTTAGCTGCCATTTAATGCACTTAATGCTAACTAAGCAGAAAGACTGGCCCTAAGAATTGCTTTTTACCCCTCTGCTCTGGTGCAGCAGGAGAAGGCCACCAGATCCCAAAGTGACCTCCCTCTGCATTAACCATCTTCCAATCTATTTGTTTCCCTATTCCCCACTGGCCAAACACCTTCTTATTATGAAGATATTCATCATGCCATTAACAAAGCATCCCTGCACCACGCAGGCCCCATAGCACCAGGCAGCTGCTCACAAGGCAGCGTTTAATTCCCAACCCAGCAGGGTGGATGCTGGGACATGTCACGACTTGCTTCCCGCAACCACTGACTGCAAAACCCAGGGATCAGCCTTGGAAAAGGCAGGGGGATGCCAGTACCCACAGCAGGGATACATATGGGGGATAGACAACGGGGATAACAGGCTCATGGCAAAGAGGTGCTGCCCGCACTGCAAGCACAGGGTCTGCGCTGCTCAGTGGGCATCAGAGCACGTTTGCCTGCAGCCCCATTCCTGTGAACTGGAGTTCTGGTGGCGTCTTTGCCCACTGGGAACCCTGGCACCTCTCTTTCCATGCCCTTCATTACACAGTTAAGGCTGGTGTGAGCACAGAACCCACTTTACAAGTCGGGCAGCTTTGCCGCACCTTGGACCTTGCCATTTGGCTTCCAGCCACCCTCAGTGCCCGGGGGGTTTATTACAACACTGCCCTCTTTTTCCCTATTCTCCTGGGGTTTTAACTCCTGGATCTGCTGCACAATTCCTGCCCCATGGAGGTGATGCCCAGAGCCTGTGGATGCCTCCTCCTCCTCCTTTCCTCTCCCACCAGCCCAGCTCTGCAGCAGCAGCCCAGCAAAAAGCCTCCGCGTCGAGCCATAACCAATGGCGAATTCTTGGAGTGAAACGTAATGTGCTGGGAAGCGCTTCACCATTCCACTTGGGAAAAGGATCCGTTTGGCAGCGGCGACGAGGAAAACATGCTTTGTTTTACAAATCCTCTCCCCAGCAGGAGAGACACTCCCAGAATCTAATAACCTGACAGCGCTTGGCTGCTTTAACCACTGAAACTCAAGGGCGCAGAACAAGAAAGCGATGCTCTGTGTGATAGCAAAGCCTCTGCTGTTCTGCAACTGGTGGTATCAACTCCGAGCTGTTCTCCCACCCGTGACAGCCGGCTTGGATAGGGTACAGGGAATGGGAGCAGATTCCCATGTTTCTCCCAAGTGTTGGGCACAACTAATCCAGTTTTCACCCTCTCACGGGGTGAGGCCCTGCAGCAGGAAGCAGAGGAGATGCTGACAGGTAAACCCAAGGATGTTGCTTTATAGCAGAGAAACTGGATTCAAAGTTATTCAGCACAAGAATTACTTCCATGAAAGACAAGCGGCTCCATCCAGGTACTCAGGGAGATACTTCCTGCAATCCCAAACTCCAACCTCAATAAAACGGGAAGTATTTCAGTGTATTTCTGCTTATCCTCCAATGTGCTTCATTGCCAGAAGCATCCTATGTGAATCGACAGCTTAAAGGAAAACCCACCCCACATCAAGAGGGCAGCGAATGGCACCTTTTGGGGAGGGGAACTCGCTTTGGCAGTGTGGGGTTTGGCCTCCAGGCTCTTGACACCAGAGCAGAAGGAAAGAACAACCGGTACCCCCAGCTAAAGAACCTGCCATTGCATCAGGTTGGCTGTGCCAAAGGAGCACATACCCTTTGAGCAGCCGCTTCCAGCTCCGGCATGCAGGAATAACACAAGTGTTATTGAGGGCAGACAATGGGATCGGAGACCGCTTCTGCCCTCTCCAAGAGGAGGTCCTGAAGCAAAGGAGTCTGCCTGCTGCTCCAATCCTTTATCTCTTTAAACCCAAACAAGTCCACTTTGTACCTTAGTGCTTGTGTAGTTGTTTGCAGCCTCCAAGTGTTCTTGGAAACGCTGATTAATCCTTACAAGAGCCTGTAGAGCAAGCAGCATCGCTCCCATTTCAGGGGGGAAGGATGGATACCCAGCCTGGGCACTACTGGAAGGGCAGGATATGTCCATGCCCCAGCATGTTTTCTGCCCTGCCCTTTGGCTGATTATTAAACACAGCTTTTGGCAGGTAGGAGAAGCCCCCCCTGAACCTTGTTTTGCAGTGGATGGATAGGGCAGGATGTTAGAGTCAAGGAGAGCTAAAATCCTGGTCAGCCGACATGGTCATCCTGCTTGAAAGGAAGGATGGAGCACCTCCAAAGACAGGGATGCTGTCACCTATCCACTTGCTAGCACACTGGAACAGCTTCAGAGCCTGGGGAAGCCAAGGGAAAGGCTCCCAGTGACCTGAATTTGTGGGATTTTCAGGAAATAGGAAAATCTAAATGCAGCTGAGATCCTGGCACCAGGTTTGCTCAACCCCCCCCAGTTTTGCTGCAGCAGCATCACACATTACATTAGTAACTACATGGACCAACCAAGACCATGGCCCCTCTGCAGTGGACACCATATAATGGCTCACAGGAAAAGGTCTCTGCCCCACCAGGCTCACCCATTGATCCCTCTTTGCATGGGGAAGCTCATCCTTCCCCCTTTATCCTCACTTTTTAGGCTGGAGCTCAGACTCCCACTGCCTCCCAGGCCCAGCTCCTTGGGAGCAAACCGAGCATCCCTTGCAGCCACCAATGCACCCCTAAACCAGCACCTCCCAAAAGCCAGCCTATGGAAAACCACAGCAAGAGGGATTTGTTCAGTGGGGCATCCCACATTCGCTACCTGAAGGCAGGGAATAATACCATCTCATTAAAAATGTGCTTCGAGTCTATTATTGTATCTAGGACAAAGTGTTCCTTATTTTGGCACTCTCTTTTATCAGAGCAAGCTCTTCAGAAACACTCACAAAGACTTATTTGACTGGAACAGGCACCTCGCATTGTAAAATCCATTCCTAGAGGTTATTTTTGCCCCCAGTCAAATGATGGGAAGTCCCCCATGGTCAGATTCGTCATAGGGCACATCCCTCGTGCTCTGCATGGCCGGCCCATAGGAGGAAGAGGACGGTCCAGAGCATCGCTGATGCTAAACAGTATCAGAAGCCAGAAAGAACTTAGAAGCAGCTCATGGTGCTTCACAGGATTCATTTTTGGGGGTGTGTTTGATATAAACACCTTCTAAAATTAGCCCCTGCCTTCCTGCCAGCTCCAATGGGCAGCTATGCAGTGATAGAGCTTTGGCATGGCTGAGAGGTGCAACATTTGGGCACAGATCCACTGCCCAACTCACAGCTGCTTCTGTCCCATGGGGGTTGCATGGCCATGTGCCCATGTGGCTGCATAGATCCCAATGGAGAGGTCATTGTCCCAAAGAGTTACACCCCCAATTCCCATTAAAGGGACACATTCATCTCAGACAAAGCACGTTACCAAGGTTGAGAGAGGGGTTTCCATCAAGGGACACAAGCACATACAAAACTGACTGGATTTCTCAGCCGGGCTGCTCCAATGATGGTCCTAAATCACATAAACTGACTGCTCCGAGGGACCCTGGTTGATGGTGGAGTGCGCTCGAGGGGTCAGGGACATGCCCCAAACAACATATCCACTTGCTAAGAAGTTACAACAGGACCAGAAAGTTAAGGTGGAACAAATGCAAAGAGCAAAACCCAAACGCAAAACCCAAGAGGAAAAGCGTCAGCCTTTGGACCAGCCCCATCCTCCCATGGACAGACAGATCCATGGGACAAAACCACGGCTCCTAATGCCCAGCAAAGAGCTGAGCAGCTTTTCCTCAGGTGGTAGAACTGGTTACACCAAGAGCTGGTGCCTTGCAGGCTCCTTGGGAGGAAAACCCAGCTCGAGGATGGCTCCGTTTCCAGTCTGCATGGAAAACTCGCTGCTTTTCAAAGCCCTGCGTACCCCAGAGCCTCGCAAAGCCCCAGCACACCGGTGGGTTTATCACCATCTATCAGGAGGAGAGATTAAACAGTGATTTGCTGGGCACAGAGCAGCGCTCCTCTCTGTTTGCTCACAGCAACTTCCCGTAGCTCTGCTCCTCAGCTTAATGCCCAGCTCAAACAGACGTTCGAGGGGAAAGGTCTTGGGCTCCATACAATGAATTCCCTGCTCCCACACACTCGTTTCTCCAAGCTCCAGCCAACACCAGCAAAAACTCCACCAAGCAAGGGAAAAGCCAAGCTGCCAACTCCTGGTATTTCCAAGCCAGGGGAAAGGGATGATCCTCGGAAGCTGCTGGCTCCAATTGCCTCAGCACTTCTACAGAGCTGCTTTAAACACCAAACTTCCCAAAGTTGAGTGGGAACCTCCCTGAGTGGGCTGCAAACCCCAGAGCGATCAGCACAGGCAATGAAGGGAAGGAGAAAAACGCACCCAGCAGGGTTCCTCTCTGCAGACAATGCAAAGCACCTCCCCCGGGGTTATTTTCCCCATCTCCAGCATCCACGACCACCCTGCAGCTCCCAAACGACACCACTAAAGTTCGACCCGCCAGAACCGGAGCGTGCCCCCTCCTTGCTATGAGGCTTTAGTAACCAGGATGTGCTCTTAGACTGCATCGTGCTCCTAAACTGCCTTTCCCCCCCCCACATACACACACAAGCAGGCAGCCCCCCCCCCAAGGAGAATCCTGCCCATCCTCACCTGCCTCAGGTGCCTCAGCAGCTCGGTGGCCTCCTCCTGCTTCCCCTGCTTCACCAGCACCAGCATGTCCTGGATCATGCAGATCCGCCTGTGGTAAGGGGGCAGGCTGCTCCCGCCGCCCTTCCCGAACTTCTCGCCGGACTTCACCACGAGGGAAGCAAGGAAATCCCCCCTTTCCCTGGGGGGAGCTTTCTTGCGGTGATGGGCAGGGGGGCTCTCCGCAGCACTGCCCGGTTGGCAGCCCTTGGTCTGCTTGGTGCCCATCGTGTGTGGCCCCGGCTCCTGCAGCCCTGGGGCTGCATGCAAGGGAGGGCTTGGGGGTGGAAGGCACGGAGAGGGGGGACACAAAGGGTTTGGGGGTGCAGAAGGGGGATGCACAAGGGGATGGAGAGGATGCACAAGGGGTTTGGGGGGACACAGGGCTACGCACAAGGGGATGAAGGGGATGCACAAGAGGTTCAGGGGGTGCACAGGGAGATGCACAAAAGGTTTGGGGGGACACAAAGGGATGCAGGAGGACAGAGGGGATGCACAAGAGGTTTCGGGGTGCACAGGGGGATGCACAAGGGGGTGGAGGTACACAAGGGGATACACGAATGGTTCAGGGGGTGCACAGGGGGATGCACAAGGGGACGGAGGGGATGCACAGAGAGTTTGGGGGATGCACAGAGGGATGCACAAGGGGTTCCGGGGGTGCGGGCCGGGGCTCAGCACCCCGGCAGCCTAGCAGGGGGGCCGCTGCCCAGCGGCGGGGCTGCTCCGCTCCCGCCGGCGGAGGATAGAACGGCTGCTCCCTGCCGAGAGGAGCCGCGCCTCGGCCCCGCCGCCCCGCTCCATCGCTGCGGGGTTGAAGCGAGCAGCCGGGATCCGCGGGGCTCCTTCTCCCGGTCCCGGGCGGCGGCGGCGGAGCGGTGAAAGCGGCCGGTGCTCAGCGCTGCAAAGCGGCGGCGGCTCCGCGCAGCCCCCCCCTTCGCCTCCTCCTCCCCTCGGTGCCTGGGAGTGGGGGGGGGGGGTTCCCCAAGGAGGATGCGGGAGAACGGCCGCGACTTGGGGGCAACTGTTGCGCGGCGGGGGCTGCCCGGGAGGCGGCGCGGTGCGGGCGGAGGGGTGAGCCCCGGGGAGAGCCGGGGGAGGGCCGGAGGCGGGCACCGTGCTCCGAGGCTGGGCTTGCGGAGGAAGCCGGAGCCGGACGGGGCTCTTCCTTCCTCTGCTGCCGCCGGAGGGGATGGGGTTGCACAGGGTTTGGGGTGGGGAGAAGCGGGGCTCGGCTGCTGCAGCGCACGGAGGCGGAGCGGGGTATCCCCGACGGCGGTTCCGGCGGAGGGGGGGGGGGGTTCCCGGTGCTTCTCACCCCAAAGGACCTTCAGGCACCGATGGCGGGGGCTCTCCCCGGGCTGATGCCCCAGAGCGGGACTCCCCCAGCTCCGGTTCTACCTGCGGTATCGCACCAAAACCTCCTGCTCCCCCCTCAAACCTGCATCCCTGCCAGCAGCCTCTCCCGTACACATCTGGAAGTCACCGCTGGTGTCCTGCCATCCCCAGCCAAACCCACACGCACCCGCATGCAGCGCTTGCAGCCGCCCCTTCCAGCAGCTCCACATCCCATATTCCATCACTCCTTATCTTCCAGGCACTCCGCTGCTGGCAGGGTTTAGGGCGCGGATTAAAGCTCTTGCATAAAGATCAGGATCAACAGCTCTTCCTGACAGGGACAGCTCACCTGCTGCAGGAGACAGTGCTCAAGGAATGCCTGCGAGGAATAAGCTTTGGACTGATGAGGCCCCAGCAGGAGCCTCAGACCCTCTCCCAGTGCTGTTTTCCAGCACAGACATGCAGCAAACTCTCCACCCTTATGCTTCTGCTTTAGCTAGGGCAGGAGAAGACCCACTGCAGCCTCTGTGCTGGGAGAGCATCACCTCCTGCAGCAGGAACGTGCTATTGGGGGCATTTTGCAACCGTGTTAGAATGAATCCCAAAGCAACACGTAAGAACCTTTTGCTTCCTCTGCATCCTGTGCAACTGCACATCCCCAAACGCACAAAAGCCATGTTATGTTCATGAATAAAAAGCAGCTCTCCTCGACAGCCAAATGGCTGGAGATCCATGTCACTGTTTCTAGAAGTCCAAAGGCCAATTGATGGAATGCATTTCTATACATGGACCACAAGAACAAGGCCACAAGGCCAGTTTGCAGCATCCTTGCTCACCCCGAGAAGCTCCTCATGAGCACATGCAAAGGCACCGTGCCCACTCAGGGCAGCACAAATGTAACCCCCAGGTTCAGCACTGGTGGCTTGATGGTACAAGACATTCAGGTCCCTCAGTGATGCTCCATCCCGGAGCATTATTCACTCCCACACCCTCAGAAGGGTCTCATCCAGCTGCAGACCCAACCTAACAGCAATGCTCCGCTTCCACACACACATACACATGATTTTCCATAGACACCCACCTACAAACCCACCAGTGCCAAAAGCCCTGACCCCAGCACTCGTGATGGGTTCTGCTAAGCTCATCAGTGGCTCCGCAGCCAATATGCCTTTTTCCTTAGTGCAGATGTGTGCAAACTGCTTGTCCAAGGGAGTTTGCTTCTGTTACCCTGTCCATGCTCTTTATGCTCTCTAACACCAAGGGTGTGTTAGAAAAGCCTGATGCTTTAGAAGAAAGTAACTCCAGACTGTGAAACCATGAAAGAACATTCCTCCTCTTCCCTAAAACTGAGACTTAAGAACGTTCTCACCTCTACACCAAAAAGAAACTACATCTTTCCAATGCATTATGCAGAAGCCAGGGAACAGCCATACTATGTGATTGAATAACCTGATGGAATAAGCTGGAGTGCGGGATTCCAGCAGCAAATACCTGAACACAAAGGCTTTTGTGCTCAGTTCCCCGACACCCAGGTGTGGGCACCCACCACCAAACCGCTTTGCATGTGTGTACACGTCTACATTTGGTTTCAGATTAGTCATGGATGAAACTAACTTCCTGCTTCCAGGAAGCGCTGACTGGTTTCACTGGCAGATCACAATCTGCTTACACTTCTCCCTCGCGTTGTCCTTTGTGATGGGCTTTCTGAAGTCCTGCAGCAAACCCCTTCATCCATGTACTCACAGGCTTAGATGGGGAGATGAATTTCACAGCTTGCCAAAAGTAGGAAACCCCTTTGTGATCCCAGGTTTTGCCCAGGATTCCCATCCTAAACTGGAAAACCCACTCTGGACAAGTATGGTCCAACGTGGACCATGAGATCATGAGTTCTTCCTCACCCAACAGGTCTTGGGGGTCATTTCTTGGTGGCTCAGCTCTTGCTCTAAACCTCACAGTTACTATTCCTCTAAGGAATAGAAAAGAAACACTCCCAAATCCAAGGACAGTTGTTTCATCACTCCCAAAACCTTTTCCACAACCGGGATGGAACAAAGCCCTGGCAACTGCAAGCACTTGGAGCACCCCCCATCCCATCTATGTCCTTCCCTTCCCCAAGCATTCAAGGAGTTCAAAGCAGAGATTGAGCTGGGACCAAGCCCTGCTTCTCATCACGCTCTCTGGCTTTGGAGGGCATCCCTATTTTCTTAATAGGGATGGAATGATTAGGATTCATTTTAAATGTCAGCATCAGATTCAGGTTGGTGCTACCCATTATGTGGAAAGGACTAAGCTGACTGTAAGAAATATTACTTTCGAGATGGCATTTAAAGGAATCCCAGAGTTAATGGGATTTTCATCTCTTACTTAACAAACAACCACCAAAAAGCCCTCAAAAACCAGCCTTAGCGTAAGACAACATCAAACCCAGCAAGAGGAGAGGCATCAGTCTCAACAGGCCTTCTCTGGGGATGAAGGGCAAATTGAGAAATGGGATTTTAAGAGAACAAAAGGCCATCCATATCCCAAGCTTGATTCAATTCCGCTTTGACAAGGCGCAGCGGCGAGACGGGGCTGAAGGGCCTTGTGAAACGCTGCAGGATGTAATTGCGGCTGAGCTAAACTCCAGGATAAATGGGGCAATATAATGATGAGAAACATTACATGCACCGAGAGATGTTTTTAAGGAGAAATGAAAGAATCTCATAGAGAAGCACTTATGTTTCCTCCAGGCAATGGATGAAGTTTTCCTGTGTTCACCTTTGAATTCATTCCACACATTTAGTCTAAGCTAGAAAAGGCAAGTGAAAAAGGATTAAAAACTATCCCTGTCTTCATCCCGAGTAGCCAAAGGGATATCGGTGCAATATAGAGGGAAGCACCTTCCTCCTGCTCTTCCTCACAGCCTGGAATCTTGCCTGACCTCAGGAGCGAGAGGTAGAGAAGGGCCAGAGGTGAGGAAAGCGGGGATGCGGTCATCGAGCCTGGGTACCAGGGGGTCCAAGGTTACTACAGGCAGGAGCACAGAGCAGCCAAAGGCCCAGATCACAATATGGAAAGCTGTTTGTTATCAACTTACACCACCTCATCACCTTTATTACACTACAATAACTGTACTTATACAAATGGTTCTATAAGAAAAGAATTAGCATTCAAATCAAACCTCAGACCCCTTCCAAGCAATTCTACTGCAACAGAAGGAAACGGGGATGGTTTCATCCAACACCCTTGGCCAAACCATTTCACCTCCACATACCCCATTCCCCTTACAAAGTGGGATCACTGAGGGGCCTCTCCTCCACCACCCTGGGGAGCACAAGAAGAGGTCCCTCTGGTACTCCTTCCTGTATCTTTTAACATACAACAACCCAGCAAAGGCTATATCCATCTCCTGAGAGCACATGGGGGGGTTGTTATGGGTTTTGTAGGGATTTTTGGGGGCAGTTGGGTGTTTGTTGGCATTTTTAGGCTATTTTTTGCCACTGACAAGTGTTTAATCATGGATCGCCATCAGAAGAGTAGGGAAACATTTGTTAGATGCCAGCAGCATGTCCTCAACCAAAAGGGTGCCGGGTGAATGGACCCCACTGCATCCGCAGTGACCCCTCTTAGAGCAGAGGGGAGCAGGGACAACCCGCAATCCCCATGCGCATTGGATCCACGCACGTGCTCCGTGCTCCAGAGACTCTTCCATAACCTCACGTTGTTCGGATTCACCTCTCCCATCCCAGATTTCCCATGCAAAATACATCCAGACTCAAACCCTTCACCCTGAGCAAACACAAAAATACTTAAGCTGCCGGAAGCAATCCATCTTCCCTTCACGTGATGGCTCCAGCTTTTTTTTCCACTCCACAAGCTGGATGCTGTGTTTATAGACCCAAAAAGGCTGTTTACACACGGGCCAGGACTTGTTTAGCAAGAGGTTAAAGCTGCCAAATAGTTTCCTGGAGTCATCCCGAAACCCACCCTTTGCTTTCCCTGCAGCAGGAATGAAAGGGCTTGGGGAGTTCTCTGCACTTTGGGCTGTAGGGAGAATTCTTGCCTTGAGATGCTTTAGCAGCATTAAAGATCAGTGGGTGTTTTCATGGAGAATTCCCTTTTTGTGCTGCAGCAAGGGAGGCAGCTAATTCAGACATGGATTTGGGAGTCAGAACTCCGGGAGTGTGTTCTTAAATGAATCCTAAAGATATAGCATCATGCTGCAGAGCCGCATCCCCTCCCAGGCTCTGGTACCCATCCATAACAGGATGCAGACACCCAGTAGTGCTATAGGGGTTCATTTGGTGATGGAGGGATGAAGGGCTGGTTGCTGCCTGTTGGGAGAGGTGAAGCACTGGGAAGGGGACACCCTACCAGGACCAGCCCCATGCTTGGGAAGCGCAGTGCCAGGATCGCATCCATCCCTCCCGGAGGAGCCAGAGTGGGAAGCGAGCTCAGCGCCCAGCTGGAGCCAAGAGCCACGAGTCAGTTTGACTCACGCTCCTGATGGTTTCCAAATGTTTCCCAGCATCCAGCAGTGACATGACGATAGATGCTTTGGAGGGGCTGACCCCATCCATCGCTGCCACAGCCCAGATCTGAATACGTTTGGCCTCGGGAATAGGGGCAATGAGTTTATCGAGCCCATTCTGCCTGTGTCACTGGGTTAAACACTGGTTATTTGCTCTCTAATTTCTGCTTGGGATTAATGCCAGTTTGACCACGCTCTGAAGCTCCAGGACCCAGAGCTCAGCATCTGAGATCATAAAATCATCATGGAATCCCAGATTGGTTTGGGTTGGAAGGGACCTTAAAGCTCATCCAGCTCCAACCCCCTGCCACAGGCAGGGACACCTTCCACTAGAG
>WTXV02067510.1:446-10525 GCA_009823435.2 Nymphicus hollandicus
TCCATTGATTTCTTTTGTTGAGCATTCCCTGCTCCTGGTTTTCTAATGTCAAAAAGTGACTAGCGAGGGAAATTTTCTCCTGTAGCTCACTTTGTTACCCTGAAGATAGGCATAACATTTGTGAATGTCTCTTTTCAGTATATTGAGGGCTCTGAGAGCAGGAATCGAACCCAAGGACTATTTTGGTTTGGTTTGATTTGGGTTTGGTTGTTCTTTAAACTGAACAATCGAAGTAAATGAAAATATTCAGGTGGATTTGAGACATAAACCT
Organism: Nymphicus hollandicus; assembly: GCA_009823435.2. Lineage (NCBI taxonomy): Eukaryota > Metazoa > Chordata > Aves > Psittaciformes > Cacatuidae > Nymphicus > Nymphicus hollandicus. The sequence continues at coordinate 718 of WTXV02067510.1, forward strand.
CCTACCTCCTATTTAAAAACGAAAGATACAACTGCAAGGAACTTTCTAAGCTCAGCATTTCAGCTGGAAAACGTTCTGAACCAACAGATTTAGTTGTATTTTTAAGAAATAGAAAACACATTGAGTAGGGGAAAATGCTCCACTGCCAACATTCACTTGTATGTTTTCTGCTAATTGTGATCTCTTAACCTGGGGAACCAGGTATGTATTCAGGACAAAGTGTAGCCATGACCAGGTGTGGTTGTATAGAAAAGGGGTTTGATGCTGTTGTCTGAATTGGCTAACATAGGTTAAGTTAACACAGTGGAGACCACCTGGTTAACACTGGCTGGAACTCAGTGAGAAAGCTAATATGGATCTCGGCCATCAGTCCCACTGCATTAACAGAAGAGCTTTCTAAAGACTTTGGCAGAGCTGAAGTGTTGCCTGGGTCAGTTTAGTGTGTTGCCTTTGGTGGAATTTTCCTCCTGCCCTCAGCCTCTGGCTCTCCGATGCTGCCACTGGGAAATGTTCCCCTGAAAACAGGATTTTTATTTTAATTTTCACATAGATATGTATAAAAAAAAATAAGGAAAACTTAGAACAATTTTCTTGGATGTTTTTTCTTACTTTTAGATGAGCTTTGTGGTTGGCTACAGCAAAACTTGTCCCAAAGGGACAAGTTTTAGATGCCAAGCAGAAAATAGTTTGGGTGTGTTTGGCTTGGGCATAGAAAACTGATGCCTGGATTAGGCATCTGGCATGAATGGGCTATCAAATATGTATAGATTAAGAGAAGTCCACATATAAACTGTGAGACTCTGGCTCAGAATTTAGATGAGGAAATACTAGCACGCTATGTGAGCCTCGTATTACTGATGGTGAATAAAACCTCACTAGAGTTTTGCTGGGGAGAAATATTCTAGCATGGGCATGTTGCATTCACTTGAATTAAGAACCACCTTGCATGGTTATCAGTGCGCAAGGGACGTGTGTTTGGGTTGGTTTTTTTTGTGATTAAGGTTTTTTGTTGCTGTGTTTTAAGATTAAGGCTTTTCCCTGTATAATGTGACCACCTTCTAGTCATCGTTTTGCTTGATAGAAACATTTTGACCAGGTCCCAGTTACATAGGGTGGCGTGGATGGGGTTGTATGCAACTCCTTATTGACAGAAGACCCAATCCACACACACCTTTGTATCCAAATTATAACCAAAGTTCCTAATTTCCCAACGAATCTCTGGTCCATGGACCTTAGGGTCCTGACCCTTGCAGCATGGTGGTGTGCTCACCTATTCACCTATGAGACTAATACAGCACTGCTGAGTGACAGTCACTTTGTGCTCCCTGTAAATGTGATAGTGTCCGGCCAGGTTGAAAAGCCTTGGGAAAAGATGCTGCTGGGAGTTAAAGCATTCAGCTGCTCCATCCCCTTGTTACCCTTTGGATGAATTATAGAGAAGGGAATTGTCTTAGCATTTTATTAGAGAGTCACCAGGTATTTCAAAGTACTCTCTCTGTAGAAGAGACTAAGGACGTATCAGATGTCTTGGAAAATCAGAGAGGGGAAAATTTGAGAGTCCCCCAGGATACTCACTGTATATTTAGCTTTCTGTTCAGCACTGGTGGGATTTCTCTATTTTTGGCTGGAGATAAGGTAGGATTGTTCCTACAGCAGTTTGTGTGATACCTACTCACCATTAGTGCCTGCTCCTTGATTAATACGGCTGCACATCTTTTCTAGTAGACATCACTGAATGCAGGATTACACAGCTCTCAAACCTCTCTGCAAAATAGGCTGTGATTCCTCTGTCCCTCACCCCAGTTTGGTAGCTCTTATGATTGATGTCACCGATCTAAGAGAGGCTACTTCTCATTTAAGTAGGAATCAGCAGCCTGATGGCTTTAGCCTCATGTCTTTTATGAAACAGAGAAATATTAGGAGCAGATATGCCCTTGAGAAGGAGAACTGTGTTTTGAGAACAAGCTGCCTGGCAGCACAGTTGAAGAAAGAATAAAACCAACCACCTTTAATATAGGAGAGAAAATTGCGCGTGCGAGATACCATAAGGTTTGGGAGAAGAGTTCAAAACCTCTTTGAGTTTAATGGACTTTAACTGCAGACGAATTTGACTTCTTTTCTAAGCGTTCCATGTAACTTTCCAGTTTGTTTATTTGTAAAGGGTTGTTTGGTGTTGGTTTGATTTGTATCAATGTGTATGGGTGAGAGGAAACGCGAGGCTCTCTGGAGCCTTGCTCTCCAAGGGATTTGTTGTTTCTACGTGCCTCCCAGCGGCGGTGTTGGAGTACTGACGGTATTTAGACTACGGCTACTTGACATTTAAGTGCTATGTGGCGAATCAGCCCGGTGAAAGCGCTTTTGGCAATGGGTGTAAGATGTAATAAAGCCTCAGTGATGTGGGGCGAATTTCCAGATAGGTTGTTTCATATCTCCTTACAGACAACTTCTTTCTTTACTTGTCATTGGCTAAATTAAGTCACCTTCTTGCCTTATGTAAGATGAACTCAGATATCTTGTTACTATCTATTACAATCTCTCTGTGCTCCAAGGGGGCTTAAACCAGTGTTTTAGATACATTGTGGGGTTGTTTTGATGTATTAGTTGGTAGGAGAAAGGCTCTGCCACACAACTGCTGTTAACACTTGAAATGACTCTGCGAGCTCTTGAAATGTTACTCTCTAATTTGCTTTAACTTCCACTCTGTACCAAAGTTTGTTGCTCTCCAAAGCCTATAGATAACATGTTAAAATGCTGCCAAAGCTGTGAATTATGAGGAATAGATCTTGCAAACCATCCATTTCCAAATGATTTTTGAGATTAGTAGACCTAAAGTGTCTACTATATATATGGACATATATATAGTAGTATATATATAAATTGAAGGATTCCTTGTTTAGGAAGAAAAGGAGGCAAAGTTCTTCTGAAAACCTTGTAAAGAAAACTAAGTGGTGGCTGTTCAGTTTGCTTTTTCTTCTAGTTTTCAACAGTACCTGAAGGGGTGTCTTGGTATGTTGCTGAGTCTGATGTCCAAGTTGCTTGTCCTGGGATACCTTCATGCCATGCCTTGCACATGCAGTGATTTAACAGCTGCCACCAACGTGGTTCTGGTATCAGTAGTGAGATTCATGGGGGCAAGGGGTTTGGCTGGGGTGCTCTGCTCTGGGTTGAACCCTGAATGGTGCTGTACCTCAGTGGTCAAAGCAGTAGCAGAAAGCTGGTCTGGATGGCATCAGATAGGCACCTTTACATTTCTTGAGGCTAAGTCATGTTTGCCCTTGTCCCCTTCCTACCTGAAAGAGCACTTGGTACTGGTGACCTTGTGCAACAGGTATATCAGTCCTAGAGAATCCTTCTGGAGTCATTGTTGGGGCTAGATAAGGCATAATCCGAGGGTCTGAGCCAAAAAGGTCAGGGAAAAACCTGCCAGTTCCTAAGAAAGCTCTTAGCACTCTGAGCAAAGCTGCTGGTACCATTCCTGTTCTCACACCACAGCTTCACATGGAGTTTGTCTGCAGTGTAATAGTGTCTTGCAGCTGCAAGCGCTCCAGCTGACATTTACAGCCCTGCTTGCCCTCCAGCCCAGAAGGTTTCTCTCAGTGCATTTTAGTGAGTTTCTCTCTCTGGTTCTCTCCAATGCAGTGTCTGTTCCGAGATGACCTACTTGAGTAGCGAATGTCATAAGAATTAAGGGCACTTGGTGGAACGCTTTCTACCGCCTTAAGAGCTCTGTATTTCAAACCAAATAATCACACAGGTTTGCTTCCATGCAGCAGGCTTCAGCATGCATCACACAGTTACGCAAGGTCTTTGCAAGTCTTTACTACTTGATAGCTTTTAATTATCTTTCCCCTAAAGATGTAGGTAGTTTATCTGCGGTGGGGCATGGCATGGTTGGAGTCCTGGCATTTCAGTTTTGTGAACAACACCGGCATGGGAAGCCTTGTGTAAAGGCTGAAGTAGAGGGCCTGGTGTGACACCACATCGGGGTGCTGCATGTTCAGAGCACCATGTGCAGAGCAGAAGCCTCTGAAGCACCGCGTGCAACATCTCCAGCACTAAAACATCAGAGTGCTAGGAGCCTGGGCTTGGTCCAAGGATAGGTTCTGTGTGATGGGAAAGGCTCTTAGATTTCCCATTAAAAAAAAACCCCACACTTAACATGTTGGTGATAGGGACAGAGTTAAACCAAATTGATCAATATGAAATTTATCCATTTCCTACTGCTTCAATTGGAAAACCAAGCATGAGACAGCTCATCCCAGTTATTGCAGACACAGACCCATAGTAATGCTGTTCATCAACTCAGTGTTTCTTCTCACTCAGCCTTATGTGGGAGAAGGAAGTTAAAGCAGATAAGTTATCTTTTTGGGAATGTCCTTGGCTACGGTTTTAAGAGAACCCCGAGAATTCTGTAGTTAAGAAAAGAACCATAAAGTCATTTTGCTTTCAGCTGTGGTTGGTCCCTGATTGGTAACGCTCAGACACATCCATTACCCTGTTCTTTTCTTCTCAGTTATGATTTAATCTTTAATCTTTGTATCTATTGCTTAAATCCAGGCCATGCTAGTAATAAGGAAAACTGAAGATGTAAGTTTGGTCTGGAAACATGCAAAACAGATTGAGTTGTATGTTATTTCCTGAGTAGGGGGGAAAAGGGTCATTACATCTCCATTTAAGCCCAAATTCTTCCACCCTGCCTTGCCTCTCTTCCTGTGGTGGTTGTACTGTAATCTGAAGTGAGCTGAGAAAGGGCTGAGTTTAGAGATTTGAATCCTTAAGTTAGGTCTTCCTGTTACTCAGTTTTATAGTCAATAGATGGTGCTCAAAAGTAGAAAATCCAACATCAGCTGCTATCAGGATGAGCAAATTACCAACTATTTGCTTTAATTGGCTTAATTTAAAGTGGGGGAAAAAAAGAACAGAAGAGAGTGAAAGACCTGTCACAACTTCTGCTGGTGACAGGCCATTTGGGGTGCCTGTATTTGCAAGAACACAGCTTGAGACTTCTTAAGAGAGGAAAGAAAAAGGCACCTAGCTTTCAAAGTATGCACCTCAAAAGGCTCACAAACCCAGATGCCCTGAAGATGGAGGGGTACCATTGAAAGAATTGCTATCCGTGTTTGTAAACCACCTTCTTGTTTGTTTTGGAGAATATTATGATCCCTGCTAATTTAAAATGAGATGCACTGCCAAATTCAATTGGAATCCGTGGTTGCTGTAAAACCCTTATTAGGCAGCTCTACCTTTACAGTTAAAAGGGGGTTGGATGTCTCCTTATAAAAGCTAACAAAGCCTTTCTGTGTGTTTCCCTGCTGTGTGACTCCCCACATCATCCTGGTGCTGCAGCCTGGCATTCCCAGTCACCTCTCATCAGTAGCAAGCTCTGGCATGGCTACTAATTGCCCTGCAGAGTGGAGAGGAGCCCCTTGATGCCCTTGTTCAAAGTGCTGGAGGCTCTGGCTCCACACCTGGTAAATCAGCACAAAGAGCCCCAGGACAGGATCATTCACTGAATCTCAATCAAAAGCTTAGCTTTAAGTACTCCCTGGCTCCAGAGGTTTGCTGGAGGTGGTGCTGTGCCTTTTCTCATACTGAGACTTTGGTGCTTGAATGGAAGGATTCCTGTTTAATTAATGCTAATTAAGGGACTGGGCTAAGACCCTGCCACATCTCCCAGGAACTGACTTACAAGAAGACATTGTTTCCCTTCACTGCCTGAGCTCCCAAAGAGCAAAAAAGGATAACCCAGGCTGGCTGGTTGGGACCCTGGGAGGTTGTCCAGTCCCTGCCCTGCTCCAAGGCAAAGTGGAAAGCACCATGGTTGTTCCTCGTGCTTCTCAAAGAGCCCAACACTGGAGGTGCCACAGTCTGCCTGGGTAGCCTTTGACCATTGTGGGGTCTCAGGTGAGAGGAGGATCAGGGGTAGAGGTGATGTGGGTTTCTGCATCAGCTTGCAGCCATAGCTGCATGGTTGGGTAGAGTCCCCTGCTGAAGCAGGGGAAGTCCATTCACTCCTGCAGCAGCTCTGAGGCACCCTGCTCTTTGCCTGGTAAGGGCATGATGAAGAGTGGAGGAGATACTTATAGAAAGAGATCTGGTAGTGATAAATATGTGGGGCAGCAGGCTGTGCCACCCACTGCATTGCAGAGTAGTACTGTAACCTCCATCATGCTGCTCATGTCACAAAATGGTTTGGGTTGAAAAGGACCTTAAAGCTCATCCAGTTCCCACCCCCTGCCACGTGCAGGGACACCTTCCACTGGAGCAGCTTGCTCCGAGCCCCTGTGTCCAACCTGGCCTTGAACTTACCTTCACTTATTTACAAATAGGAATAGTAATGCTTATGTGCTGCCATTAGTGTTAAAAAACTAGTTCTCTCTTACAAGCCCAGTTCCAACCCCCCCTTTCAAAGAGGAAAATATTGTGTCTGGTATTAGCTTTCAAAAGAAAGAGACTTCAGGAAGGCTATCTCCTCTTAGTGGTCTGAATATGACAAAACCTGTGCTACCAGGATACATTTCCTGCCATTATAGAGAGCTGTCTGGGTAAAGGAGTGAACTGCAGAGATGTCTCAGACTGCAGCCTGCCATTCTTTTTAGCTGGTGATGTGCTATTAAGCCTATTTACGTAAAGATAGATTAGCTAGGATCACTGGGGTTGAAAATTCTATTTTCTCCTAATGAACTGTCCACAGAAAGCTATCAAATCCCATTAAAATATTTAGTAGGAAATCTGGCTTGCATTCCCTTTCATTTCTGGAGATGAGTGAAATGTGAGGTCTGGTCTGGTTTTTAGACAGTGTTCTCAAAAAACAGTGGGCTTTTTGTATGTTCTTTACTGTGATCACCCAAAGTACTTCACAGTGACCTTCTTCCCCCTCTTGCACTTGTTTTACTTTGCCAGCAGGTTCAGCTTCTGTCTCATGGGAAGCTACAGACTATTCCATAAAAATACTGACTACTGGTTGTGAAAATTAAAGAGAACTTCAAGGAATCTCATTAAATGGGTCATAATCTTGGAGCTACATGTATTAAGAGACCTGAAACAGAATTCATCATGAGATGAAAATGAGTATGTCCTATTAGGAGTCTTTGTACTCCTTCTTTTCCCCTTAATAGGCATGATTCCTTATGTAGAGTTCAGCAGATTGGTCCCAGGACCAGTCAGCTTGGTAGGTAGGTGGAGAATAACTATTTATAGTCCTACCCAGAGAAACTGGTCTGACTTCATCTCTTTAACCATTTAACCTCCTGCTCCTCTTTCCCAAGTAAAGAATTGCCCAACATGGAGGAGTTTTCTTCGAAGGGTCAAGGCAACAACCAGAGATGTAGGTTGGCATGCGAAGCTAAAGACAGCATGAGATCAAATGGAAGTGCTGGCAGAGGGAAATCTCCAAAAGAGTCTTCCTCTTTGTTGCTTTCAGTTTGCAGCAAATAGCAAATTCTGAGCAAATAATGAAAAGGTGAGAGGAGATCACTTCCATTCGTGGCTTTCCAGCTCATGGTCTCGACCAACCAATGTTTGTTGTACAATGCAGATGAGAAGAAAATAGGCAAAACTCCTAATTCATTGAATGGTTCCCTCCTCTTAAATCTGTTTTCTTTCTGCTTTTAAAGATAAGCCATGCAGAAATACACGACCAAAGGGTCATGAGGTGCCAGCAGAAATGTGGGAAGGAATTGGAGGGCAAACTGCACAACAAGGTTTGGTTTTAGTACAGCGCTATGGGAAAACATTGTGCTTCAAAGTTTCAATAACCCCCTCATGTCCTTATGGACCTTTTCTAGGGGGAAGGGGACAAGCGATGGGGATGTTGGTGCTATTTTTAATTTGCTTTTATATCTAGTTTTGCCAAACAGGTCAGACTGATTCTGATCTGATAAAAAGTTCCAAGGGCCACACTCCAAAACACTTCAGAAATCACCAGCTTTCACTCTTGTGTTAAATCATGCGCCATGCCTCACACCCCTCAGCTACTAACACACTCAAAAGCTCAGGCAGGTCAACAACTCCATCCACTGAGGTTACTCATTCATTTCACTGCAGTCCCCAAACCGGAACCAACCACACACAACGTTTCACTGCAGGTCTCTGTTAGCTGGGACTCTGCTAGCTTTTCCCCTTTGGAAGGGCTTTGGCTCCATGATCAGCACACATTCATCCATTTACCTTGATGCTCTTGAGGTCGATTGCAGGTGCTTTGGGTGCTGGTGCTGGCGCAGGTGCTGGTGCTGGCGCGGGTGCTGGTGCTGCGGCTGCTGCTGGCTTCTTTACATCCTTCTTTGGTGCCATTTTGTGTTGCTTAAACTTGAAAGTAAAGGTGCCCCCCAAAAAACCCCTGCAAAACCCTTAAAAGTGATTCCTGGGAGAGGAGCAGTGGTCAGAATGAGCTACAGCCTGTGCCCTGGAGGTGGACCCAATGTGTTAAACTCTATAAGGGCATATATATATTTCACTTAGTGCCTCGTACAGTCCTGACACATCCAGCTGGATTGGACAGCTTGCTAATCAAGGGGGATGTCATTCCAGCTCAAGCTATAAATGGAATATAAGAGTTCAGGGCTTCATGAGATCAAGGGACTTCGGTGGCTTTTTTCCCCCCTCTTTAACCACCTCCCCTGTGTATATGTGTGTGTATATATATATATGTATATATAATTAATGCAGGCAAAGGAGAGGGCAGTATGGCAAACCCAGTTTTGGATCTGCTGTTGATATTTGGGCATGGATTTGAACAGTCCTTTTTCTCATCAGAATTTCAGTTCTGCTTAAGTAATAAATCTTCTTTCTTTCCTTCCCTCCCCTTTTCCCCCCGTGCCGCTGTAGTGCTTCAGGAGGATTCTGTTTCAAGTAGGAATTTTGACTTTCATGGCTGGGAAGATCATCAATTTCCACCTTCATTTGCTTATCTCCCCACAGCCCTTCACTCCTCCGCTGGTTCCTTCTTTTACAAGGAAGTGTTGATCAAGCAAAGGCTCCGGGTGTTTAAAAATAAAGCAGACAAATATGGAAAACACTGCAGGACCTTCAGCCAAGGCATCTCTCCCAGACCCTGAGTGTTCTTACTATTTCAGCTCTTCTCACTATTCCTTTCTATCATGTTAGGACTGTGTTTAACATTGAAAATCGTTTCCTTTAATCTTTTCATCTTCTTTTTCCTCTCCTATGGATAAGCTGTGCCCTGATAGAATGGAGATCAGCTGGATGGTATGTTTTCCCACACAAAAAGCTTCCTTTTGCAATGTATTTGTGACAGGAAACTAGCCATGAGGCAAGGGAGGCACTTCTGATTTCACCTTTTTGCTTGCCCATCCTGTGTCTTTTGTGTCTCTTTCCACCCCTCAGTCTCCTGATGGATTTCCCTGCTCCCCATGCTCTCCAGGAGACAACTTTCAGGAGAAGATGGCTTTTCTGGTTTCAGTAGACTTTTTCCAGCACAGCAAAAGAGCTTTCTAACTCTTTAAAACCTGATGGTTCCACCAGGTCGGTACATTGAGATTTCCTGAAGAGAAGTCCAGGACTGCTGATGCTTGCTCCCTTGCCCAGCAATCTCTTCCCCATTTACTTTCCAACCTCCTAAAGTTCTGTGCTGAGTGCAAGGCTTTTGATGGGCCCCTTATTTCTGTCTCGTGAGCACTGCGGGGTGTTTTGTAATGAGAGACATAGAGCCTGAAGTCTTGGACAGCCACTTTGCATCCAAAGGCTGGCAGTGTATCCAAGCATGTGCGTTTTAGATTAATGGGTTTTAAGGAAGGCAAACTTACAAAAACACACACCAAAAAAAAAAGGGATGGAGAGTGGGTAAAGG
>WTXV02067514.1:0-14975 GCA_009823435.2 Nymphicus hollandicus
TCTACAATTTCATCTTTTTTTTCTCCTCCATTTTCCTGTTATATCACTTAATGTGTAAAATACAAATAAAAAAGCAATAAAGGTTATCAGTTTAATGCTACTATAATGATGGAAAATTACCAGAAGGAAGGCACCAAGATGAAATGCTAAAGACAACGTATATATTTTTCTTTCCTAATGATGACTAAGTTTGTTGCCCCATTTCTTTCATGTTTGCACTACCAAAAGTGTTTCTGCAGTACCAAAAATTACTAAGTCAGTACCTACACAGAATAAGACTGATACAACTGGACATACATTCAGTACAGACTCTTAAACCAGGCATAAAGTAAACACAAGAAAAAAAGGCTTTCTTTAAATGAGGAATGACTCTGTTATGCTTCCCCCAAACTCCTCTCTCACACACCAGTTACTTGAGTCTACCAATCTCTCAATCATACCTCCAGTCTGCTGACTGAGAATGAAATGAGTAAAATACTTTAATAACTTTCATGCACACAAGGGCATGCATGGCTGGCAGAAGGGGGTTGAACGTATGAATGACCTGTAGTGAAAATGCATTCCTGAATATGCCTGCTAGTGCTAACTTAAAGTGACACGGGAGTGTGAGCAGAAACTCATGCTGGCTGTCTCAAATCACCTCCCTGTCCTCCATGTGCCTTAGCACAGCTTCTACGAGGATCTGTTCCACAATCTTCCTAGGCACACAGGTGAGGCTGACAGGTTGGTAGTTCCTGGGATCCTTTCTACCCTTTCCAAAAAGGGCTGCGATTTACATGGAAGATACATTTTCAAGATTAAAACAATGACTGTTATTTTTTATCAAGCCTCAAATAATAGGGAAGATAAACAGCAATGTCTTCTCCCACTTCCCATTTTGCCACATATGCTTCTTAACAGATGAATTAAAACTCCAAATACGACATACCTTCTTCCTGTTTCTTAATTTTTTCACTGATCTCTGAATTTTCCTTTGTTATTAAATCAACATCTTTGGTTAACGTGTTATTAGTTTCTTCCAGCTAAATGAAAACAGACACATTTTAAAATAAAGAATTCTTGCCATCAATCCTAAAAATATTTAGGCTACTATTAAATACTCTTAAAACTCAAACAGCCATTTGCTTGGAACGCCTTCCTCAGATCATAGATAAAATCTGTTTACCTTTCAAACTTGAATTTAAAAAAAAAAAAAAAGGTATTTCTAAGCTGTCTTGATTTACCAGAAGGCTCAAAATACACCTGTCCCAAAAAGAATTCTTTTTAATTATCTTTGCAGAGCTGACAACAGTGTTATTGAATGTGGAAATTTCCCATTAATTTCTGGTACTTTGGAAGAAGTAGTACCTAGAAGCCCGATCCCCTGAATACAGACAGAAAAGCAACTGATAGATGATACAACTCCAGCATTCAAGGCTAAAGGAGATATATGGCATCTGCTGCTAGATAATTGTCATGTATCATGAAAAATAGGTATAAATTAGCATAATGATTGAACGAAATCTGAAGTAAGTCAGAGCATACACAGGTAAATATGCACGTAGGTTTACAAAATAAACACCAGAAAGGAAAACCATTACACTTTGAGTATGTTAGCTGCCATAGTCAGGATCACTTTGCCAGCCACTTAAATACATATTAAAAACCAGACATTACTGCATTCCCCAAAAAAGGTTTTGTTTGATGAGATGTAATATCTATAGTAGTGCTAATAGAAAGCTTTAAGCAACTGATGCAAGTTCAGTTACATCTAGAGTTTACTGAAGTTTTTTAAAGAATCACAGGGGTGTAAAAAATCTCCACAGCTGATGCTAAATGGGAAAAAACAGTACTGATAAAATAATTATGCTATTTGAAACTCTTCAGTTAAAGACATTTATCAATCTTGTACTAATACACAAGAGCTACACTATGAAGTATCTTCAAAAAACAGAGCTTGGGGTTTGGTGGGGTTTGGTATTTTGTTGGTTTTTTTGTGAGTCGTTTTTTTGGTGTGTTTTTTTTGCCCCCTTTTTTTTTTAAATAGATTACAAATAAGAGACTCAAGACTTAAGTTATTTTACAGTAAAAGTCTCTACTCTACAGCTCCACAAATTTACAAGATTGAAATAACACACTGGGCAATGACAAGAAGTAACCACAAAAGGCTTAATAACTGAATTAAAGACATTCAGTTGATTTTCATTCTGGCTTCACCCCAGATGTCATCAAGTCCACATTTCTTTGGGAGTTCACATGATGGGATTGATATGTTGAAGGTTCCAAACGAGTCCAAAACTTTGATACTTATCACTTATGATGACAGGACTTCATAAATTAAAATAGCAACATAATTTTCTGTTTTCAGATATTAATTACAATGGAATAATTTACCCTTCTGATGATGCTGTCCTTGTCAGTCATTTCTTGCCTGTGTCTTGATGCTGCTTTTTTGCTTTCCTGACTCAGTTCGAAATACTGTTCTTCAAGGAGCGCTCGTGCTAACCGTTCCGACTCAGCTTTGGTTTCAGCTAAATCCAACTGGGTAGTGAGCGTTTCTCTGTAAAAAGAACATGAACATTTTGTTCTACACAAAACATTCAATATTTTCAGGAAGACTAACAAACCCAAATTATACCACTCCACTGACTGTCATCATCTTAGTTTCTCAAGAAAAACAAGATTTACAAAAACACACTCTGTACTCCTGTATTTTTGATGGTCCACACAAGCTACAGCAGCAAGCTTACTATAATTCAATTAAAATTTCAATCCTCCATGAAACACCAACCCTTAGGAAAGCAGGTGTGTCAAATTCTCCTGCCTTTGAGAAATAAAAAAAATTAAATTGCATGTACCGTGTGGTCCATCAAAAGATACTTAAACCAATCTGTAATAGCTGCTACTTCACACAAGACCACTGCTCATGAAGATGTATGCTCCACACCATTTTAACAATAAGGAAAATTGCATAGAGTTTCTGCAAATATACAGTGGTTCTCTGTCTATGCAACCTTTTGCAGAAAGGCTTGCAAATTCCATCTACAGCTTGAGAGGCAGGGGCATTAACTTAGGTGCAGAATCTCATTAATGTATACACAACATCTAATCAGTTCAGCATACAAGCCAAACTTCTTGCTCATCTTTCAAGTTCAGGCAGAGCTCCTTATATTTGTCTGCAAAGAAACCCACACAAAGCACAGTGACCAAACTAGTGCCCAGGAGTCAGATGCACCCAGCAATAGGTAACACAGCCCACAGCATGCTGAGACAGAAGTGGCAATCCATGACAGATGCCCTTCCTGCACTGCAAAATAAAAAGATATTTACACAATGAAATACGTATTGGAGTCCACTGATTGGATACATCTGTAGTAGATATGGGCCTCTACTACAAAAAGGTAACTGCTGAAGTATACCTTTCTCACAATTCCCATTGTTGTAGAACAGTGAGGGAATGGGGGGGGGGGAAGGAATCTATTAAAAAAAGAGAAGAAAAAAAGAAGGAAAACAAAAAACAAGGAAAAAAAAACCCCAAAAAAAACAACCAACTGACCAAACAAACAAAAAAAACAAAACCACACAACACCCTCCCGCCCTTTTTTCTTTTAAAATTGGATCCTACTCCTGAACAACTTTGCACAGACTGGTGTTTTCCTCCTACATAATTTCTTTCTCCCTCCCTTTGCGCATTGAAATGCATCGCAAACACTGTACGTAATATCCTGCTGATGCTCAAGTAGAACAATTGACACAAAAAAAAAAAGGGAGAAACGCACTTCATTCATAAAGCTACGGTCTCCTTCAGAATCAATATATATTATATTAATTAATTGGAAAAACAAGCTTAAAAAACTTTTTTCCTTATTTGCTGATTTAGAAAATGGTACATCGCAGTTAATCTTCGTTGGATTAACTGGTTTTGCTGTAATCGGAAGTGTACTAAACTCAGAATTCAAAGTATTTTCATTATCTTTTTCTCAAATTATTTGCTATAGAAATATAGTAATTATTCGGATAACTCAATCAAAGTTGTTACACAAGCAAGATGATTACCACAAATTGGAATGTTTTTTCAAATTTTTGCATCTTCCTAAATTCTCAGACATCATCATTCCCTTTCCAGATATTATATCTAGAGTCCAAAGCAAATATGAATAGCCATATTTGGCTTTGTAAGTCAGCATAGACAAAATTCAATGTATTTGACATTTTACAAGGTATTATGCAACTCTTTTAAAGACCTGACTTTTTCTGAAGGAATTAAACAGTAGAAATCTGATTCAAAATCTTCATAAATGAGACCACACTATAGGGAAAAACTTATGTGTATTTGAGAAACACAATGGGCATACTTTTCGTTTTGCAATTCCTGCATTTTTCTTTGAGTTTCTTTATTCTTTTCATCAATTTCCTCTTTCAGTTCCTTAACCTGAGTTTTGTAAAGTGTCTGTAAAAGAAAGCATAAAGAATCATTAGTCAAATTCCATATTAAATTCTTCATTGTTTTGGTACTGGGTTCATTTGCATTTGTCAAACCCCAACAAGTGCTAGTACTGTCTTCAGCGAAATTTCCTCCTTCCTGCCTGTCCAAGATGCTCCTTTTCAGTTCCCCTTGTGCAGGGAACTGAGGTGACCAGGTTAGTTTTCAATTTTCTGGTCTGGTTTCCTACATAGTTGTACAAACAAGCCAGACGACAAAAGGGAAGGAATGCACTAGGACTCAGCTGAGCACATCTCTTGGAGACAACAGGACAAAACTGTCAGTCAAACAAGGCTAATGCTGTCCTGTGTTTCCATCTGGTGTATTCTCTTTGTATCTATGTATCTTTTCGCTTAGACTATAAGCTATGTACAGACTGACTTTATCCAGATAACTGATTCAAGAGGTCTGTATGATTTAAACGAATTACTTCTATTCTCAGTTACTATATTGTTATTACTACTACCAGTAATTCTGAAAGTTCAAATTTTATCTTCTACAGTAAAGTACTTTTGCTAAATATTCAGACTGAAATGTCTCATCTGAACTACATGCTAAGGAAAAAAAAAGAGAAAATGGAGAATGAAACACAATACTCTAGATCTTATTAGCAGTATATTATAGAGAAATGCACAAAAACCCACAACACAATGAAATTAATCATATGCAGTTTAGTAATTTTTATTGCCCCTCCAAGGAAGAACTGTATTTTAAAAGTACTTCCCAAAGTGAATTGAGACTGTCCATATTTACAAAAGTATTTGAAGTTCAGCATTATAGAGCATCTCATACCATTGCTTCTTTTCACAGAAATGAAACAGATCAAACTAAGTCTGTGAAATAAACATTTTGGCTACATGAAGTACCAAATAAGGCTCTTCAAGAACTCAGGTCAGAGAAGGTATCTTTTTAAAAGGATAAGGAATACATGCAGTATGCTCCTTGATCTATCGTTCTTAAATATACTTATGGTATCAATAGCATGGAATAGATTCCATTAAGTATGGAGGTTTTGAACTCTCTACACAAGTTTGCAATTGTTTCAGAAAAATGAGTCTTTTCCAAGCTCACGATAGGAATTACTCTGATGAATAATTCAGATAAGAGTTACTCAATATATAAGATTTGACAAACAACTACAAAGCAAAAGATTAGATAGTCTATCTAATGTTCTCCATTTTTTTGTTCATTGCTTGTATTTTGCGAATTGATTTATGTCAAGTAGTTAGTTACATTTAAAAAATGTTAATGTCAAACTATTCACTGTTCAATGATTTCATGCCAAAATGTAGCACCCATTTTTTTGCAAGTCTTACCGAAAAATACTGCTCAGCTTCAAGCTGATCCTGAAGCTCACGCATTTGACCTTCATTTCCTCTGTACTGTCTTTGAAGTAATAAAGAAAGAAAACATGTAAAAAAAAGTCAGCTACTAACAAATGACAAAGATTATTTCTAACCAGAACAGCATCCTACAAAGATCTTACGTTTGCAAATACGTTACTACAAAGACCAACAGTGTATCCTAAAATTCTGATTTAATCACATTCCTTATTCTACCCTGATGATCACTTCAGTATGTAATTGAGAAGACAACATTTCTCCATTTAGAGTACTTCTTAAGTCACCTGAAGGAACATATGATAGAAGCCTAATTAATGAAAAATTTCTTTAGTCAGCTTAAGAAATGTTAAGAGAAATAATCAGGTGGTTAAAGGGGGAAAAAAAGCTACTGACTCCCCTGTAGTAAAACTAAAAGTCCCACATGATTTAATAAGTAGTACCACAGTCAACCATAAAGAAGGCAGTCAAATAAAAATGGCACACATACATATATATGCCTTGACACAGCATGATGAGCCAAGAAATTTTCTGCATTATAGCTCATAACAAAAATATTCCAGCACTGAAGGCTACATAGAGAAATCATAACATGCAGCTAAAAATACTACTTTAGTTTAGGAAAAAATGCCTATGCACCAGAGAACTTTATTTGCTAATAGGAACAGGCAGAACAGTACATGTATAATTAAGCAATTTTTTCCATTTTACTTCAGATTTTTACTTACTTAGCAAGTTGAGCCAACTCAAATTCCAGTAATCTCTTTGCTTCCAACAACGTATTGATTTCCTGTTTCAGCTGCTTCTCGGAACCCTTCAAGTTATCTGCTTCAAAGGCTTGTACCTTTAATTCATTCTGTGCCATTATTCGCTTATTGGTCTCTTGTTCTAGCTGAAGTGTTAGATTCTTTACCTAAAAGAGAAATAGTTCAATTTAGGAGCATTTGGTGAATAACCAATTCCATGTGGTTGAATGTGTTTCATATATGGATTATTTTATTTCAAATACCATTGCCTAGATGCTACATGTTGCACAGTAAGTAAAAATACTCCTAAAGCTCCAATCACTTCAGTGCAATAATCTTATGGAAAGCTGCTGCCCTTACAAAATATACTGATATGACACTGCATGGTAATAAAGCTTCCCCATACTTAGCTTATTTCAAAGTCCCAAATGTGGTTTATCTTATCTTACAGGCAAAATGGAAGAAACCCAAATTGTGTGCTGAAAGGTCCTGCAAACCTCTCTGTGGATTTCAGATCCTGAAAACTTCTCATCCTAGAAAGAACTGCAGCCTACCAGCTATATAAAAACCAATTTACACAACAGGTGTTACAACCTTCATTCCCAGTGTCCTGTAAAGAAAAAGTAAGGATGAAACTATTATTCTTAGTACCTAGTTTTCACATTCAATATTCTAATTGCATTTCCTTGAACAAATGCTTTTCTGGAAAATGCAAACTCAGAACTGCAAACCATCCAAACCCATCAGCCTACACATTCAAATTCACAAGTAAGTTTTTATTTTTAAAAAATAAATGGAAACACACAAAAAAAAAGGCATTATAATAAATGGAAGGCTTAAATATGTAAGGCATCCAAGAGCTAAGAAACAAGCAGAAACTACCTAGCACTATTTAGGCCAACAAATGCCTTCAGTTCTACTGAGAAGTGTATTACACAGTTCAATGTAAGTGAATTTAATTGTTCATTTCCCAGTGCCAACTATAATTTCTTATTTATATAGAAAATTGTTAGTGATGAACATTTTACTTACTTCATCTTCCAGTCTCTCCTTCTGCTCAAGAAGGTGTTCCAGTTTGTGCTGAGATTGCTTCAGGTCAAAGTCCAGCATCGAACACTGTTTTTCAGCTTGAACTATTCGATTTTCTGCCTTTTCTCTTGCTGCCCTCTCTTCCTTTACTTTTTTTTCCATTTCTAAACAACATTAAGGAAAGAAAAACAACAAAAATGAGTATGTAGCTTCTGCAAGAGTGCTTGTGTAAACACAGTCTTAAATATCCTAATAATTTACAAGTGCTTTTGTTCAGCTATTTAAACTCTTTGGCTGTTGGACTGATTACTGAGTAAAAACTTCCTGGCATTATTACAAGAAACACTAAAAAAAAAAAATAAATTATTCCAATTTGCTTTCAAAGCACTGGAATATTATCATGACAACTGAAAGATGGATAGTGAAAGAAATAAAAAAATGCAGATTCTTGAAGTAATCATTGTGAAATAAAGGCAACGTTTCATTTCCAGGAATGGACAGTAGAGTGAAAGAAAACAAATGCTACCATTTGTGTTAGCTTTCTGAAAAGTTACAGACTACACATCTAGGTACTGATGACATTCACAAGGAAAACCTGATGTATTCAATTAAGATGTCAAGGCACATCTTTGACTCATGGATATTTATATATAGAAGAAACTTCACCACTTCAGACAAGCCTGACAACACCAGTATTTTTAATGCAGTTATACAAGAGTGAATGCTCCTTGATAATGTGTTCTTTCAATTCTGTTTAGCATGCCAGGATTTCAAGATCCAATAGCTTTTTAGAAGCCAAGGAAGGCTCTGACTGCAAACCAAGTAAGATATTCAAAACATTAAGAAATAATCCAATTTTTATGGTACAAGTACCAGGTTAGACAAAATAATTTAAAACATGTAGTTTTGTTTTACGATTTTGATATGCACTCTTTATACAAGGGATTAAACACCTGTATAAGAGTACTACATTATAAGATGATGTGGTTTAAGATATCATAATCAAAGTAACTATTATGTATTTACCTGCAACTTGCAAGAAACACTTACCACACATTGCAACTGATCTTGCCTCCTCTATTGACTGATGTTTGTCAGTTAACCGAGCTTTAGTCACTTTGTGTTCATTTACTTCCTGTTCTAACCGGTCTTGTAATGATTTGAGCTTGTAACTCAAATCTATCTCTAAATTATTCTTTTCCTAAATACAAGAAAAAAAAAAGTTACCAGATTTCTATAATACCTGAGGGAATCACATTTCCTTTCTTCCCTTTTTCAGTGTCAACTTTTTGTCATGAAAGAATCCATGTTATTTTCCATGCTTAATAAATACTGGTAGCAGACAAAAATTGTACTTAGTGCTCTGGGGAAGAATTAAATTAACTTTTTTCAGTAGTCTATACATTTATAAGGTAATGGAAACATACATCTAATCCACTGACAACACTAGAGCATAGAGGAAGAATTGAGTTACTGTTACCTGGATGCAACTCTGTTATGTCACTACTGAGACTGCCAGCCATTAACAGTAACTCATGAAATAAGCACTGGAGTTGAGCTTTGAGAGACAGGGACTTGCTTTTGGATCGCTGCTTCAAATAACACCAAGTGAGAATAATAACAGCTTGCACCATCCCTTATAGGTAACCATATCTCTCTGGTTTATTTGGACAGACCACCTGGTACAGCAAGTCTTTACCTGATCTCAAAAGCACAGAGGTAACTATGTAGCCTATCTGGAAAAAGGGTGCAGGATTTCCCTTTACTTGTTCTTCCATGTTGGGGCAGGGATCAGAGATACTAGGGGAACATGCTACCATTGAAACAGTTCAGCTCCAAAACTGATAAAAAAGTCTGGCACTGATCCAGCCAAACTAAAATTCAGTAAAAGGAGATACTTAAATTTCATGGTTTTAACAAGTTCAACTCTCTGCAGCAACAGGTAGGCAGGCAGAACAAAAATTACTTGCTATTAGCAGGATCCTTGAATCAGTGGCAATAAACGACAAACACTAATTTTATGCCCAAAGCTAGAAGTAAGAATCACTTGAGGACTTATGAGACCTACCATCCTGAGATTGTAAATTAGCACTGTTTAATTAATCAATTTAGCACAAGACTCATTTAGAGGAAGAACACAGGATTTAGCGACATCAAAAAACACTATGTGAAAATAGTTGAAAGCTGAAAAAAGAACAAACACTAGCCTCAGCATCATTTTGCCATACCTTTTCTGAATGATTAAGCATATCCTGTGCTTGCTTTCTTTCTGCTTCCACTCTTTCAAGATTGTTTTTAATGTTTTTTACTTCTTCTTGTAAAGTTGTAATCCGAACTGCCATAAGAAATTAAATAACATTCAGTATTAGTTACTTGACTTAGATCAACAGGCATTTCAAGCTTTATTGATTTCTGGAGCCCTAAACTATTTACACTTTCGAATTTTTCAGACATGAAAAGGCTGTACATTTTAAAGGAAAATGATTTTTTAGCCACTTTTTATGCATGCAATTAGTAACGACTCACAAGAAAAAAATCACAGGCAAAACTTGTACCCACTTTCCATCACTTCCAATATCTAATATACAAAATTTCTTCCATTAATCCAAGTTCTGCTATGCTATGCAACAAGCACCTTTTCTGCTGTGAACTCCATTAATATATAGATAAGGCACATTACACAAGAAATCATTCTCACATGAATCTGCAGGTACTAATGTAGTATGTATTCACCTAATTATGACTCAAGTGCTCTTCCATGGATAGGGGAACTATTCCCCATCCCGCCAGCATCTGGCACAAGACCCTGTGTGTATCAGAAGCTTATACTAAATACTAAGTAGAATCACAGAATGGTTTGAGTTGGAAGGGACCTTAAAGACCATCTAGGGACACCTTCCACTAGACCAGACTGCTCAAAGCCTCATCCAACCTGGCCTTGAGCCAGGAATGGGGCAGCCACAGCTTCTCTGGGCCTCACCACTCCTACAGTAAAGAATTTCTTCCTGACATCTAATGTGAATCTACTCTCTTTTGGTTTAAAACATTGCCCCTTGTCCTGTTAGTACAGGCTCCGGTAAAAAGTCTAAGTCTTTCTTGTAAGCCTCCTTTTAATATTGAAGAGCACAATAAGGTCTCCCCCTTAAAAGCCTTAGTAGTAACAGCAGCAGCAGTTGTGTGTGCGTGTGAATGCACATGCCAAAGAAGTAGCATATAAGCTGAAGCAGTAGTATATATTTCTATATTGCAGAATTTGCATTAGCTCCTTTCAAATAAATGCACAAAAAAAAAATACTTAGGACTACTCCATATTACACTTAACACCTTAAATACAGTATAAAAAAATATACCTATCAGTTCAAATACATCTGACTATAGTATAGCCTGCTTCACGTGGTTTTGAAGTATAAAGGGACATCCTGGCAATATATAAGAAATTACGAGATGGAAGATGATGAAGTCTTCCTAAATATTATGTTTTTCTCATTCATTTTAAATATGCTTTTACAAACAGCTCTATGAGTAACTGAATTACATAAAGCTATTTGGGTAAATAATAGCAAAGGACCTTAACCCTACACTCTTGAGAAAAACATCCTTTTTCCTGAAGGCTGCTGAGTTGGATGTGGTTAAAAATGCATTTTGAAGTGCACAGAATCATTTTCTCATGCCATTTGTATGTCCTGCTCTTAATCTTGTTTATAAAATAATGCAGAAGTATCATAAGGGAAAACAAATGCAATTTAACAACAAAATAGCTTTCTCCACACATGAAAGAGAAAGTGCAGTGTATGGCAACTTAGCTACTGCAACAAGGCAGTAAAACAGTGTTGTGTCTTCTCTAGCACTGTATTAGTTTTTCATATTTTTGTACTACTCAGACTTTTAGTCAGGGCAGCCCCACAGACTTGTAAGTGGTGTTTCCCACTCTTTGATTTTGATACTTTCCCTCTCAAGAGCTGCTCAGACATGACCCAGAAGCCAGACCCAAACTTCACAAATTGGTCTATTAAGTCACACTTGGTTTGCAGGTTGGCTTTCCTCCCTTTATGTAACTGTATTTAAAAAAGTAGGGTCACCACAACTTTCTTGGTAAAGTGTAAATACAGAAGAATTACCCTGTAGTTCGCCGATCATTTCAGATCCATGACTTCTGTCCCTTCGTTCCGACTCCAAAGCTGCTTGAAGTTGGTAATAATCTTTCTCCACTTGCAGTTTTGTGCTTTCTAGAACTCTGCACCTTTCCTGGAGTTCTCTGTTCAGTGATTCTACCTGACTTAGTGACTTGCTCATTTCTGTGTTACCCTTTCTCAGTCTTGCTGCTGTATCCGATTCTGTCCTCAGCAAATCATTTGCTTCTTCTAGCTGTTAAAACAAAACCGACAAGATTATCAAATATAAAAGTTATCTGGACCGGTTTTATTGTATCTGAATGCTCAATACTGCTTCTCAAACCAAAGAAATAAAGAAAATAATGCACAGAAGCAACATACTTGTTTTTGTAATTGTGTTATCTTCTCAGTTGAAATTTGTGAATGCTGGTTGATTTTTTTCAAGTCTTCCATCTGATCTTTTAGCGTGGACACTAAAGAAAAATTACAGCATTAATCAGCTTTAAAAAAATCCATAGGTTTCCTGTTTTGTTGTGCTTGTTGGGGTTTTTATACAAACACACTCAAATTCTTGACATATAATAGGTCTTCTGTTGACTTTTTGCTTCTTATATACATTTCTAGGTCAAATTCTGTGTTTGCAGAACACCACCACATACTGTAGAGAAAGGAATTTGAAAATAAAGACAAAAATATTGTGTCCAAATAAAAATAAATTTTACGTCCATTATTTGAAAATATTTAAAGTTGCATAGCACTTAAGATACAAAGGAAGTGAATTATTCCCCAAAACACATCATACACTTCAACAGTGTCAATGTTTGGACAACATGGCATACCTTCGTTTTCCACATTTCGTCTTTTTTCACTCTCTTGTTCAATTTTTCTTTGGTAGTCATTTATCTTGTGTTGCAATACCATCTTCTCCTTCTCAATCTGAGAGACTGTTGATTCCAAGTTCTTCCTTTGATTTCCCTAAAATGAAAAGCATTGGTATTTTCCATTGACATTTTAAGGAACAATCCTCAGACCAGTATCTCTGCAACTAATTAATCAAGGAACCCAATAAGTGAGTTTGTGGCTTCCTTTAAAAGGTTTCCAGAAAATATAGCTTTTTTAAGTTCTACATGACAAATTAAAGAAATTACTAGAAAAGTTATCATTCATGTGATTATAAGTAAGTAACTTAAAATTATTATTAAGAAACAACATAAGGACTCAAAAGAAAATCATCTGCACATTAACTTTTAGAGTAACTGGTCTGGTAAACTAAAGAAGTTGTGATGAGTTGTGACTAAGCAAAACATTTAGCAGGGAAAGCAAAACTCAGCATTCAAAAAAAAAAAAAGGTTTTGAAAATTTGCACAAGTAAAAACGTATCTTCCAATGCTACATTACTGAAATGTGATACTTTCATCTCAAATTAAATCTCAGGACATTTTTTTAATCATAGAAAAAATACCTTAAGTCATAAAAATATTATCCACTTTCTTTAGCCAACTAAGAAAGGTTCACTGAGGGAAAAACTTACCTCTTCATCCAGTTCCTTCATGATCTTGTCTAGCTTTATGTTTGAAGATCTGAAAATAAAATCATTTAAGTGATATTTGAGAAGGATACATTATACATAATGGCTTTCTAGTGAAATACTTTGGAACCATTACTAAAGTGAACATTTATATTTTGGCTAATGCTATTTTGTAATAAATATCTGAATTAGAAAAAAAACTATTAGTGGAAATAATTTGTAAAATATATTAAGTATTTATCAACTTTGCTGCAGATTACAGGTACAAAACTTTAGGTTCCATATTTTCTCCCTTAATCTCCAAATGTAAAAACAATTTCATGTACACAACAGGTTATCCTTAAAATTATAATTCCCCAGCGAGCTGCTAAAACTTTCCCTAGTTTTGAACTTTTCTAATAGCTGAAATGGTTCATTAATTCAACAGCTTCCTACTATGGATAAAGATATTTGAATAGTATTATTTGACAGTCTCTCTGCTGAAGCAATATATTAGAACACAGTAGTATAGTGAGGTGCATCGTAAAACTTCTGTTAACTGGCAAGAACACTCACATATCCATTGCATTTTTGTAGCTAGCTATCCATCATCAGAGAGATCATAGAATCATAGAATAGTTAGGGTTGGAAAGGATCTTAAGATCATCTAGTTCCAACCCCCCAGCCATGGGCAGGGACACCTCACACTAAAATAACAAAAAGGACCCTGGCAGGTATAATAAGGAGCCATATAACCAAGTCTTCAGTAAACAGTATGATATACCAGAAGACACACTTGTGCTCTGACAACTTGAGTAGTACTGCAGGAAGACAGTTACTGACTATCTTTCAAGCAATGTACACTCTGCTTGTGGAAAGCAATCACATCATGTGAACAGTGAAGCTGTGTTTAAGTAAGCAACAGTGTCAGTGTCACACAGTTCAAATTCACGCTGAACCATTCTGGCTACCAGTTAACACATAAGTAGTTTGTACAGCTACACTCTATGGTCCTAATACACAAGCCTAAATTCTTCCTGTATCTTATGCCTAGTGTTGCCTCGTGGCTTTATTTAGCTCTTCAAGAAAAGACTTCAAAAGGAGAAGCTAACTGAAGGTGAATTTAGTTGGCAGACTAAAAATTTCTAATTGTCAGAAAAGAAGAATCCCAACTGTTCATGTAGGTTATGGAATAGGCAAATTCTCACTTTGTTAATTCTTCAACATGGTAGAAACAAGATTTCAGAAAGCAAATGGCTGTTCTTATCTATCAGTCATCAGAAAAAAAAGAGAGCAATGTGTTTTTCCAACAGGTACCATGTATTTAGAAACCAATTAGTTTTAATAATCAAATATATGGGGTATATACAGTATTTTGCTTTTTTAAAAATCGGCATGATCATTATGTACCTCAGTCCACTAAAACATCAAAGATAATAAGGTAAACACAAACATTCAAGTGTTCAGAAAGAAAATGTGTTACATGGGTGCCAATGAAAACAAAATACTGTCTTCATACTATATTCAAGAAAACTATTTAAACATTGGTTTAGAATAAATTAAGCTTCTGTTTGGAACTTCCTTCAAAAATTACAGTACCATTTTTCATAGAATCATAGAATAGTTAGGGTTGGAAAGGACCTTAAGATCACCTAGTTCCAACACTCCTGCCATGGGCAGGAACACTTCGCACTAAACCATATCACCCAAGGCTCTGTCCAGCCTGGTCTTGAGCACCGCCAGGGATGGAGCATTCACAACTTCCTTGGGCAACCCATT